>CAUYQG010147682.1:0-12094 GCA_963574415.1 Tarsius wallacei | reverse complement strand
CCAGTCGCCCCAAAGGGAATGGAGTCAGACATCCCAGAGATGGGAACTTGCCTCGGGGCACAAGAAGGAGACCCATGGCCTGGCAGGACATCACAGTGGCAGTCGAGATGGCAGCGATCTCAGCAAATCTTGCTTGCAGGGGCTCCAAGGTCTGAAGTCATGGATCACCTCAGGCACAGGTGGCACGATGTATAATGGCTTCCACGGAGGCAGTGGCAGCTGGCTTCTGCTCCATCTGCGGCTTCACGGGTTATCCAGACTTCAGCGGAGGCGATGGCTGAGCTCCGTGTGAACAGCAGGCTGCTGGCGATCGGATCCGTAGCCGCTGGGGAGAGAGCCAGAAACCTTCTGCGTTCTCCTTTGCGGAAGGTCTCATAGACCAGGCTGCCCCATCACCATCTTCTCCTGGAACCCCCAGAATTCTTAAGTAAGTGATTTGATAAAGTTATTTTATATCTGAGAAGTACTGTACTCAAGCACTGATGCAGTTCTTGTGGCCCTAATTATAAATTTCTTCATAGAAAAAAAAATCTATTTTGCCTTCTATCTCTTGTTTCATGACTATTGTATATTTTTACCTACTTTGTGACATTTTTCTGACTTGTGGTATTATATTTTTCTTATCTCCTTGATTTGACTATTATCTTCTAGAAGACAATATTATCACTTAACTCTGTTTTCTATAGCACAGGAATTAGTTCATTTTAGATGCTCTATGAATGTTTAAATAACTGAATTTAATTCAAAATATCTTATCCTTGCAGAATATTTTATGAAATAGTCTATATTTACATAGAAACAATTTTCATATCTTTATTTTTTGTGGTATAGAAAAACAACAGTATTTGCTAAGGTTGATGAGCTTCACAAATTTTTTTATATTAGTAGAACAATATTATTATAAATTAAAAGCCAATTGACTGTCTATCATCACACATTTCAAAGTATGTTGGAGTTTATACAATCTTTAATTTGTTTATCAACTGTTCCTGTGAATCAACAAGTATAATTTATTTTCACTGTTTATGTTTATGTCCTTTATAAAAATGCATAAACATATCACATGTGCATGATGGTATTTACAGTATAATTTCTTGATATTATCTATTTCACAAATATATTTCCACTAGCATGTCTTCAAATGGCATTGATACAAACATGAACATACTGTGGTGGACACTCTCTAAAGTAACTCCCAATGAGTCAAATATTTGCATAATCCCCTCCTTTGAATGTAGGCAAAACCTGGAACTTGATTCTAACCAATAAGTATGTTACATATATGTGGCCTGAAAGTAAGGTGCTGCTGTAACAGATATCTAAAATGTGAGACTGGCTTTGGAACAAGGCAGTGGGTCAAGGTGAGGACAATTTGGAAGAGAATGGTAGAGAAAATTTGAATCAATATGAACAGACTGTTCGTAGAAATTTATTTTATTTTTATTTTTTAATTTTACAGTTGTGCGGTATATGTGAGGATTTGCTACATAAGTTGATAGGGTGAAGGCAAGGTTTGAGCTTCTAGGGAGTCCTCTTCAACAGCCCATTAGTGAGCATGGTAACCAATGGGTGGTTGTGTGCCCCTTATCCCACCTCCCTCCTTTAGCAGAGTCCAGCTTCTATTTTTCCCACCTTTGTGCCCATATTCCCAACTTTTAGTACCTTGTTAGTAGAATTTTGGATGTTAATGTTCTGCCTGTGAGAGTTATAATGAAGTGATGCATATGTTATTGGAAACTATAGAAAGAAATATCTTTGTTATGTAGTGTAACAGCATTTAACAAAAGTTTTATCTGCACTTGTGTGGAAAGTTGAACCTTTAAGTAATACATTTTGTCATATAACTAAGGAGATATCCAAGGTGTTGAAGATGAACTTGACTGTTTCATCCTGCTTATAGTAAAGTGCAGGAAGTGAAATGTAGATTAAGGAATAGACTGTTAAACAAAATTCAAGCAGAACTGGATAATTTTGAAAATTATTAGCTATTCAAGATAGCAAAAGACACTAGAATTAAGAGATTTGCCACTGTCAGGAAAGTATGCTTTAGAGAAAAGACTGAGGATATGACTGCCTCATTATAAAACCTTTTCCTAAAATCTCAGAAAGATTAAAAAAATCATCATATCAATCACCCAAATAAACTTTCAGGAGATTAAAGGTGTAACTTACAGATCTTTCTAATCAAATCAAAGAGTCACTAGGTTATTTAAGATGTTGAGAATGGTAAGAAAAAAAAAAGAGAGAGAGAAGTTTAAAAAAGTATTTAACTTCTGATCAATTAATTTAATGTCAAATAATATTTGCCAGTACATTAAAGATTATTTATATGTAATTGTTAATATTAAATTTTAAACTTAAATCTCTACATTAAGTCTCTGGTACATGCTGCCATTGCAGCAAGAATACTACATTGTGTTCATTCTTTTACTGTTTAGACAGTGAGACATTCAGGGATAGATATTTCTTTTGACTTCCCAGTACCAACTTATTCCTGCTTTGTGAAAATGTTTCCCATATATGTTTCTCTTTTTTTCTTATTTTACTTTATTAAGGTGTGGAGTACAATTTGGGATTAGATATACAAGTGGATATCGTATAGGTAAAGTTTGAACCTCCCTTTAGTCTACACTTTGCCTGGTGTGAGATCAGGTACCCTTATTGATGTTGTGCCCTCCCACCTCCCGCTACCCTGGCAGTATCCCACTACTGCCAATCTCTTTCTTTTCTTTTTTTTTAAATTATTATATATATTTTTTTAGATTCATAGGGTACCCATGCATATTCGTTACATGGACATATTGCTTGGTGTTGGGGATTAAGTCTTAGTGGCCCATACCCCATAAATATTTCTAAAATAAATGGATAAATAAAAGAAAAATGAGATCTCACTAAATTAGGAACAAGTGAAGAAACACATATCCATATATTATAAAGGCCAAATTATGTGTTTTTCCTTTATATTATTTTTTACTACATTTTAAGATGCTAAATGACAACACTAAACACTTAAAAAAAGAAAGAAATCTTTGAATTTTGTTTGATGTGCTGAGTATCAAAGACAGACTCTTTTAGACTGGTTTACCAGGGGAACAAATTGAAATGAAAAATGCTCTAGGCAACGTGCTTATTGATTTTATTAAATGAGTAGAGGAGAGATATCTGTTTAGCATTACTTGTTGAGAAACATCACTATCTGAAGAATATAAAAGGGTCAATGCCTCTTACAGGATAGTTATCTAATGCCTGAAGAAATATATGAATCTGAAGTTTGAATATTTTATTCAAATGAAAAGATGATAAAGAAAATGGAACATTTTTGCTATCATCATTATCATATTTGGAGCTTAATTGTGCCCAAAGGTTTATTTTTTATTATTTTATTTTTATGTGAAGTATCTCCCAGCAAGTATATTTGCATAATAAGTTTATTGTTGTTGTTGGCTGCTGGTATTTTTTTCTTTCTGGGTGAAAGTCTGCCTTCTGAAATATGTTTACTACAAAATCACATATTGCCTGTTTGCAAAACATTTCCCATGTTTGAAGAGTTTGAAGAAGCCTGTTTTATGCAACTTCTGAATGAATTATTATTATTGATTTTTTAAACAAGCTATTTTAAAAATAAAAGTTAATAAATTATTAGATATTTTTTCATATGGTCATTAAAAAACAGATGATAATATTGACTCCATGAGACTCTTTCAGACATAATAGAGCCCAAAGTAGCATTTGAAATTAAGACATCTTAGTGGATTTCAGATTATCCATGTATAATTTTTTTTAAAGCTGTTTTTTTTTGCCAGGTACAATTTGACTACCTTGTTAATGTTTTTCCCACATTTGATGACCAACATGTCTTTATGACACAAAGAAAACATAAAGTATTTTTGTGAATACAGATATATACAAGTACAATTATATATTCATCATTGTTTCTCCAAAGCTTTTAACAATTTTAAAGCACATTACTTTTCAATATTTCATACGTATTCTTCCTTTATTTATTCTAGATGTGCTTAAAACTTGGATAAAAATAATCTACACCAAAATATATAGTATAAAAATATTCCATTTTTTTGAACTCTAGATGTGTTTAAAACTTGGATAAAAATAATATATATCAAAATATATAATATAAAAAATGTTTTGTTTTTTGTATTTTTGTTTTTGAGTTGGAGTCCCTCTCTGTCACCCAGGCTGGACGCTGAGGGCCACCACAGCCTCAACCTGCTGGACTCAGGTGATATTTCTGCCCCAACCTTTCAAGTAGCTGGGACAACAGGCATGTGCCACTACACCTGGCTAATTTTTTTTTTTTTTTTGATTTATTGTAAAGATGAGGTCTCACCAAATTGCCCAGACTGGTCTCAAACCCCTGGGCTCAGGCAATCCTCTTGCCTCTTCCTCCCAAGGTACTGGGATTACAGGCATAAGCAACCTTGCCCAGCTAAGAATGTTATTTTTAATAGGGTGTATTGAAATTGTAATATTAGTTATATTCATTTCAGAGGGACAAATATTGATCATTAGAATTATTACTAGATTTTCAAAACGAGACATGCTATAGATTTGCCACCAGTTAAAATGGACTACTTCTCTTTAAAATTTCTACTGTGTCAAATGCCACAGTTCACATAGTCAATATGTAACAGCAAAAGAGAAAATTAGAATTAACAACAGCCATTTAAGATGCATAGTCAGCATTTTATGATTCTTTCCCTATTTTTTCCTAGCAACCTTCATTTTTTTCTGTATTTTATCTCAATATAACAAAATATTTTTGCCTTATCATATTAGGCAATTGAATACAATTAATGATTTTTAAGACATTAATTTTATCATGCCAACTATAAAAAATAAAATAAAATCAACATTTTATTCTTTTAAATTAAAAGTGCAAAATTTTAATTTTATAACTAGAAAGTAAGTTCTACAGATACAAATTTAAGTTCTGAATCTTGGTCTGCTACATGCTTTCTTCGTATTTTCTCAATATTCCCTTGATCTGATATTTAGTACCTTTACATATAACTTCATATATAACGTTGAAAGAGTGTTTTTTTCATAATTAACAAGATTACTTTTACCAAAAAATGTGAGGTTATTAAATTGTTTTACAAGATGTAAAAGCAACTATTGCAAGGAAGGACCCAAGAAAACTGGAATTATTTTTCAGAGGGCAAGGCCCTTATAGTACAGGTTTCTCCTGCTAGGTAAGTGTTCTAGGAAACTATCAGCATTAGGGTACTAGCCAGCATTGTTTTGAGAGGCTGCAATGAGCTTCAGTTAATTTTTTTTTTTTTTTTAGATTCTTTCCATGATTTTGACCATTTCAGGATGAGTGATAATGATACTCCACACCTGTCTACACTACACTGCGTGTTCTCCAGTTTTTGACTAAACACAGCAGGACCCTATGCCTCACACTCTCTATTCACCTGAACTTGCCCTGTTGTTTGTTTCCCTAGATCCTAGATGAAAAGTCTTCAAAGGGAACTGTTTTGATCATGTGGAAGAGGTGAAAAAAAAATGGCAAAAGCACTAAAAGGCATCAAAATTAACAAGTTACTGTTTTAAGTAGTGGGAAAAATGTCTCCATAGGTGTATGACATCAAATGAAGAGTTTTCTGAAGGTGACTGAAGTTTAAACATGTAAAAATAAACATGCAATTAAAAAATAAATACATTCTGTTTCTCTTTTGGGTTCTCTTTCACACATTTATTATTTTTTCAGAAGGTCAATAATTATCCAGTGAAAAGCAGCATTTCTTTATTTCTTCTTTAATATCACATTTAGTTGTAAAATAGCTTCTTCAATAGGAAATTCACAAAATCTCACTGTAAACTGAGAAAGGAGTGAATTTCTCTCACAGGATTTGATATTTGAGGTAATTTTTTACTTATGTGACACAGAGTTATTATGGAGGTGAAAGAATTGCACACATTTACTCCTTTCCTCTCTCTCACCTAAAGTATACAGAAATTGAAGATCCAGTCCTATTCAACTTCGTAAGTGAATTATTTCTTTCATTCTCTTTTTCACTTTATTTTTTCTCTCAGTATACGTTTTCTATCATTGATGCCCCTATGCTATTCTGTTTGGATGAATTCTCTATATGTGTGATGCTTGATACTAAATGCTTTCTCTTATAATACAACATATTTTTGTTTATTTCACCTTCTTGTCTTACATATCCAAAACACTTCCAATCTGATTTGTCCCACATTGCTGTAGGATATGCTGAGTTATGTAAATAAATCTGATACGAAGATTTTATGTATACATTGAAATGTCTAAAAATATCAATGAGAATTTTTGGAGGGTAAAGAAAAAACAACAGATAACAACCATAGCATATTCAGAGTGAATATGCTCAAATGAACTAACATTTTTAATAAACACTCTTGCTCATATCACACTCACCAAATATAAAAATAACATGAGATTACAGAAAACAAAAACAGTAATAGCTACATGAAATTTGCCTGTTGTATTTTCATTAAACAATTTTAATTTTATTAATATTTGATGTCTTTATTGTTTCACTTTTGAAATAGTGTGACTATAGATTATGTAAAGGACATTTCACTTGAATACCATATCAACAGTATTCATAGGCATCATATATTAACAAATAAAATTGTAATTTGAGGATTCATGCTCTAAAAATTCTAGCTCTTATTTTCTATTGCTATAATAATATACTTAGCAATATTTAAGCAATAATGATGAAAAATGTATGGTAAATATCATATTTTATCAAAAGAATTGACAATATACTAGGATATACAGACTACTTAACAGATCATTTCATTGCATTGCACAAAACTATGATCGCTTATGCACCTAGTGTTCTGGGCACACCCAGTCTTCATAGTGGGAATGACAGATTAACATCAATGCAAATGAATAATAAATACAAGTTCAAAATACTTTACTCAAAATATTTTCTGCAAAAATTAGATTTTTTAAAAAATCCAGAAGGATAATGAAATTCACATCACATTTCCCTTGACTAAGCATATTTGATGTATCATTCATTCTACATCTGATATTTACAAAAATTGAGACCCCATCAACTAGCCCTGGTTTAATATTCTGATTCACTCTTTTATTGATGTATCGATCCAGCTTCCTTAACATCCATACTCAAGCCATTTTCACTGATGACATAAATCCATTATTCTCATTATGTGTTGGTCTTCTCTATTTCACAATGTTCTTTCTATTCTTGTTCGTTATACCAAAACTTATATTATAATATAAAGGCAAACTCATGAAACAAGCATATTTTATGAGTTACCATAATTTTTCTCTTATTTAGAATACTTTCAGCACTTAACTATGTATTTTATTGCCTTTGAGTTATGTATGTATCTATTGCAATTCCAATCATATAGTAGAAAGTTTATGTCAAAATTCACAAACTGGTAATGTAATTTATATTAAGATTCGAAAAATAAATAGCCAGGGCTATTTGTGAGAAGGTCAGTTTACAGGACTTAAACTACCTGACGTTGAGACTTACAGTAAGTTATACTGAGTAATACAATGTGTTATTTGCACAATGATAGATGAATAGACCAATGGGACAGGGTCTACAAGTAGCTTACACATTAATTATCTCCAGATAAATAAAATCTGTGACACTGCCCTGCTATGGTAAAGACAATATTTTTAATAAATGTTATTGGATCAATAGAATATCTACATAGAAAAGTAAATAATCTTAATTCCTAACTTATAGTGTACACAAAACAGAATTCTTACGCTGTTGAAATAGCAAATATTTTAAAATTAGACATAAAATTGTTCCAATTATAAGATTAAATTGATAAGTGAGACTACATTTAAATTAAGTGTATCACTTCTTAAAAATAACTCATAAATTGAGTTAAAAAAGAAAAGAGAAAAAACAGAGTGGAAGAACATATTTCTAATATATATCTAAAAAATGACTTGTTCTCAAAACAAATAATTCAATTGACAAAAGGCAGAAAACTTAGAAATGGAAAAATTTCTATAGGAGGCAGTTTACAAAAGGCTATCTGAATTGTTCCTAAACATATGGCAATGTGTTTATTTCTGTTAGTTTCAAAGATAATGCAAATTAAACATTTGTATAAAGCAACTAAATATTCACAGGAATAGTTAAGATTAATACATACTATATATATATATATTTTTTTTTAATGAGTGATACCAAGTATTGGCTAGAATATAGACCATCTGGAACCTATGCTTATTATTTTGGGGATTATAAATTGGTAGAATGATGCAACTACGTTATAAAACACTTTTGTTGTATCTACTAAAACTTCCCATATCTCTGACAAAGAAATTCAACTCTTAACTATTACACAAAAGAAATATGTGCATATGTTTACCACAAATATACACACAAATGTCTATGCCATCACTACATTTATAATAATATAAAACTATAAATAACCCATCAAGAGTAGAAAAGTATAAACAGAGTGTGGCTCACCACTGTAATCCCAGAAATTTGGGAGGCCTAAGCAAGTGAATTGTTTGAGCCCAGGAGTTCAAAACAAACAAGCCTAGTCAATATAGTGAAACCTCATCTGCAAAATATCAAAAAATTAGGCAGGCGTGGTGATGCATGCCTGTAGTCCCAGCTACTCAGGACGCTGAGGCAGAAGGATGACCCGAGCTCAGGAGGTCCAGCCTGTGTGACGGAGTGAGACTCTTATTAAAAAAAAAAAAAATTAGCAAGTGACAAATGTATACTGCGCTGTAGTCACACATAAGGGTATAAAATGGTAAACACAATAAATCGACTTTTGTTACATTGAAAAATAAAGGGGAATCTCCCAAAATAAAAATGGGCGAAACAAACTAGAAGCAAAATAAGATGACACAGAATTATAGATGCTTCCCTTAAATATATTTCTATTCTTTATTTAACTTGAGAGTGATGAGATGCCCAGTCATTCTCTCTTAGATGGATTGCCTTCTGGCTTGGAGAAAGATAGCAATGAATAATATGGGTATTTGTGCTAGATCAGGTGACATAGATTATATATTGTAACATTCTGCTATACAATTAACGCAGCAAATAAGATAGTGCTTTCTGTAATTTCTTTTAATTGATTTTTAAATTGAAATATCATCTATTCTTAAATTTGTTCAACACAAAACACTGATTTATGTAGGCATTCTTTTGCTTAAAAAAATCTCATTCTAATGTTTTTATAACACAACTAGTATGCTCTAAATATCCATTGTAATGATACCATTAATTTTTATTTCAGCAACCTTGGAAACTTCCTTGACATGAAAAATTAGCAGGCTTCTAGTATATTTCTGTGGCAATCTCTTTGAAGTGATGGATAATTTTATGTCTATAATTTCATTGTTTATAGTTTCTGTCAAAACTTCTTAGTTAACTGAATGTCAGGAAAGGCAATTGTTTTCATTATTTAAAACTGAAATTTTATTTTTTTCCATTTTTGCAGAAAAGAGATCAATTTGTGAAACATTTTAAATTATTTGGTCTGTTATATAATTTCCAAACATTATAAGAAAGTTTTTAATAGTTACATTATTTTAAAATACTAGACAGGTGCACACATTTTTGACAAGATAAGAATTTCAACATTTAAAAATAAGATATTTCATGCAAATTTATAGTCTTTATTCTGGTGCAAATGTGTCTGACAAATATTTTCTTCTTTCCTTCCTTCCTTCCTTCCTTCCTTCCTTCCTTCCTTCCTTCCTCCCTTCCTCCCACCCTCCCTCCCTTCCTCCCTCCTCCTCCTCCCTTCTCTTCTCTTCTCTTCTCTTCTCTCCCTCAGTCTCTCTCTCTCTCTCTCTCTCTTTATTTCTTTTTTAGAGAAAATGTCTTACTCTGTCAACCCAAGCTGCAGAGCTGTGGCACTATCACAGGTCATCACAACCTCAAAGTCAAGCAAACCTCATGCCTCAACCTACCGAGTAGCTGGGACTACAAACACATGCCACCATGTGTGACTAATTTATTTATTTATTTATTATTTTTTTTAGAGACGAGATCCCACTATGTTGTCAGGCTGGAGTGCAGTGGCATGATCACAGCTCACCGCATCTTCAAACTCCTGTCCTCAAGTGATCCTTCTGCTTTAGCCTCCCAAAGTTCTGGGATTAGAGGCATGAGTCCACTGTGCCTGGCCTGGTAAATATTTTAAAAGTAATAATTTTATTTACCATATCACCTTTGATTATACATTTGACAAGTAGTTCTGTGTAATTATTGTACACATATTACTGCCATATTTCCCATATAAAAATATTTGTGTGTGTTAACAACCGCTAGAAAAGCTTTTAAAATTTGTAAGATTATATAAAATTATCGCTAATGATAAAATTAAGAAATAAAAAGCTAAAGTTATCGACAGCAAATGTACCTGAAACTAGAACAAGAAACTCCACTGGGGAAGAGATTCACTTCTTACATGATGACTGAATTATGCTACAGACCTGTTTCCAATGAAATAATCATATGTAGTAAACAGTATTATAAAAATACATCTAAAATATAGGGAAATTGTCCTAACGGAAAACTCCAACTAGAGAAATAATCCTTAAGAATATTTGTAAAATTTCTTGAATATCAAGAATAGTCTATAGCATTTGCATCATAATCCACTTTTTTCCTGCCATCCTTAGCTCAGTGTGAAAAGAGCTCTATCTAGTCCAGGTGTATGTAGCTAAAAAGAGAGAATTCTTCATTTCTTTAGCTCCCAATTGAGGACTATGACAACTCCCCAGAAAGTTGGCAAACTAGCGTTTCTCATCACTCCCAGGTTCCTGTTGCAGGGGCTAACTCCAGGCAATTGCAGTCAAAATGTCCGGTAGCCTTCGTGCATAAAAGAAAGGTTTTACTTGTTTCCAGGCAGGAAATACTGGAACTTCAATTTCTCTTGCTCCAGCTCACTCATAGACTGAGGTTCCATGCTGAGGGAGTCAAAGTATAAAGATCAGAGTTTACCACTCCTGAGCAGATCTCAGCTTATAAAGCAGGATGCCACTCTGGGAGAAGTAGCAAACCATCTCCCCTATCATCTTGGGGAACTTGGTTCAGAGATTTGGTGCAATGTGAGAGGCAAACCATAAGAGCAAATTCTGAAGCTCTCCTCAAAAAAACTGGCTTTACTTACAGCACAGTGTGGGACTTTATATATAGTCCACTTTATTTATAGCATGTATACTGACTTTTTATGTGTAGCATAGGTGAAATCTAAAGATGCTCTTGACAATAACACAGATTTTAGTGGTAATCAACTAAGAGAGGACTGGTAGATTCAGAAAAGCAACAAAATAAACTTCATACCAACTAGTTTACCAGAGAATGAAAGGTAAAGAGGGCATTTTGTAAAAAAAAAAAAAAAAAAAAACAGCACAATTATCTAGCAACGAGTGGAATGGAGCCTAATCAAGGCATCACGAAATGGAATTTACTAGTTAATCCAGGCAAGTCACTAAACAAATATATTAGCAAACAACAATAATATCAACAAGCATTGGAAGAAGGGGAAGTTAGCATACAGAGATCCTATAATATGCTATATGAAACATCTGGTTTTGAAAAAAAATGTATGACACACATAGACACAAGCAAGTGTGAGTCATTGAAAAAGAACCAAAAGCAGGCAACAGAAACTGTGAGAGGACCTAGGTTTCAGACTTAACAAAGACTTTTAAATAGTCACCATATATATGTTAAAAGAACTGGAGGGAACCATCTTTAACAAAATAGAAAAAAGAATGATGATGATGATGACGATGACTTATCAAATACAGCGTCTCATTAAGGAGATATACATTAAAAAACAAATGGTAATTCTAGTGTTGAGAGATTTAATAACTGAAATGAAAAATTTACTAGGGAGAATCAACAGTAGATTTTTTTTTTTTTTTTTTTTTTTTTTTTGAGTTGGTGTCTCACTATGTCGCCCAGACTGGAGTGCAGTGGCCGCTCCCGGCCACCGCAGCCTCGACCTGCTGGGCTCCGGCGATCCTTCCGCCTCAGCCTTCCGAGTAGCCGGAATTACAGGCACGCGCTACCATGCCCGGCTGATTTTTTGATTT
>CAUYQG010147681.1:0-21122 GCA_963574415.1 Tarsius wallacei | reverse complement strand
ATATAGCAATGTTGTCACAATAATTCTACTATTTTGATAGTAGATAATCCCTTTGTTTAGCAGACTGAGAACCTAATTATTGAAATGTGCATTTCAAATTCCCAATGACAAACTCCTTAGAGTTCACAAGAAAAACTGCCTTAGAATATCAAAGAAGGTACTTAATGACCTAACCTTATTATAGGGTAAATCTTCATTCTCTCACTGTAGTTATCAGATCAAATGCTTGCAGTTCTGAGAACAAGCAGGGGAGTTTCAGGCCCTTGTGCTACAGCTCAAACCTTCCATACCTGCCCTCATTCTCACCTAAAGCTATACCCCAGCTTGGAGTGGATTTTCTAGGCAAGGTGAGGGACAAACATTGGCTTATTGTATTTTTTTTTATCAGCCCACATCATGCTTTGAAGGCTCATGTTTCACTGCAACAGTTTATTAGGTTTTCTAATTATTTTTAGCTTTCCATGGCTCCCAAAAAAAACTATTTTCCTCCATCAAATCTCCAGATACCCTGTTTCTTCTCTTTAACCACTTAAAAAGTTGTATTGTGTTTCCTTGATTTCGTCTTTCTTCTCTTTTAGAACCAAGAACAGTGGTGTGCTTGTCTTTGCATTTTCAGTACCTGACAGAGGTGGCTCCAAGAAAACAAATGAATAAGTGAAGGGAAACAGAGACCCGTAAATGAGTGAAGCTGCTGGCCTGCCATCCATCCCCTTTGGGATGTCACCTCATCCTCAGTTGGAACAGCCTGCCTGCAAGGAATTCTCACAACTATGGCTTTGGCTCCCTGTACTGGTTCCTTTTTCTCATAGACTAAGATAATTTTAAATAGCCAGAATGAAGACTTCATGATCCCAAGAGAAAATGAAATATTTTTATTTCTGAATTTTTGTGATGACTAGAAGTTCCAGATACCAACTTCCATGTTATATAAACAGTCATACCCTGATTTGTAGACGAGCAAATAGTAAAATAAAGCCCCATCAATTCTGGCTATATGTCTATACTTACAGCAGGAAAACAAGGGCGGGGAGGCAGGGACCCTAAGCCAAGAATAACAGTTAGAAATAAATAAAAATGATGTGCTTTTAATAAAATGATTTAGGAACCTGCTAGAGGTCTTGAAACAAAATAAAATAAGAGCCTGCTTCTGGGTCGCTATTAGCCACGTCACATTCTCTAGACCATTCGAAAAATTCCAGTGACTGGCAGTTGTGCAGAGTTTGCAATGAGAAGAGTTTGTGCAGTGTGCTCTTTCTCTTCCGAGCCGTTGTTTTTGCAGAATTAAAGGGGAAATTTGACCTTGACTGCATTCCTGGAGGCCACGCTTAATCTAATTTATTCCCAGTGGAGCTGAACCAGGAAGAGTTGGTGGGGTCTGCTGGCCAGGTCTGCCACCACAAGACTTTCTTCAGAAAGTTATGCCATCTGGAAAATGCATAATTCAACTGCACTGGCACTAGTACATCATATGTAGGAAATAGAAGAACAATGATATTAACTGAACAAGGTTCAAAATAAATACAGAATATTTGTATAGGAATGCTAACCAATTGCTGAAATGTGAACAGGTCTAAATGACTTTCATCTCGATGGTTTGAACTCTGTTTCAGCCTGTTTTTATTTTAAGGGGAGAATCACTTGTTTTCCAATTTAGAAAGTATAAGAAAAATAATATAAAATGTAGAACGTAAAACATATCCAGAAGAGAGCCCTGAAATATAGGAAATCTGGAATTGGAAGATTGATATTTTTCAATGAAGATTTTTATCCATAATAATTTTGCCACAAGGAACTGAAAAGGCAATAATAAGATTCTGATTTCAGTGTTGGTACTGACAGTGAAATGTGTAACTTGTACGGCATCAGAACAGCAATCTTTAGTTACGGTGCTAATATCCTAAAAAAAACTGGTCACTATCAGATGTGGAACTAAACTTTATGTGAGGTCACAACTCAGACCATTGGCTTTTGCATTCACTTTGTGTAAGTGTTTTAATCCTTTCACAAATACAACAGCTATCAGGTGTATATTTCTAGATACATAAACACACACTTTGTCAGACACAAGGCCCCACTTCCCAATGAATATTCATCTTCTTTGTCCTCATCATCATTATCATCAGCAGCAATACAATGATAAGGATATTTTTTGAGCACTGCCACAATTTCACTGATTCTAAGATGTGCATCTTTTCACATTTTAACCTGTCTGATGTCAGAATCTTTCCATCAATGTTGTCTTACAATTGCTATCAGCCAAAAGGTAGACTTGGCATTACCGTTTTAATGGACATTTATGGAAAGATCAAGAAAGAGCCAGCATGAAAATAGATACACTGAGTACAACCTTGAACTATTATCCTGGATGATAACGTCTTTTAGGAAATGCTGTGTGACCAATGAGCACGAGGATGTTGGAAAGAACTATTTTGAGGGAAAATTGCAAAAATCAATGAATTTGAATCTAGAAGTGATTCAGAATGTTTTGTTTGAATTTTTATTTTTATTTATGTAAACAGTAACATAGGATTTTTTTTAAAGTTATGCTTTATAGGTCTAAATGTTTAATAGTTTTTAAAAATATGTGTATTAGTCAGGGCTCTCCAGATAATGGATGGAATCAGATATGTATATACATAAAGGAAGAGATTTATCACTAGCAGTAGGCTCACATGATTATGAAGGTGGAGAAATCCTGCGATCTAGAGCTGGCAGATTGGAACTCTCCTGGACTCTGGGCTGAAAGCCAGTGGGCTTGAAACCCAAGAAGAGCTCGTGTGAAAAACCACTTTTCCAGTCACCCAGCCAGGCATGGAAAGTACAAGTGTGGGGCCAGGAGCAAGGTGTGGTGTGTCCTGCACAAGGGAAATGACAGGGGAAAAGAGGACATGGGTGCCACTCATTAAGAACATTTCGGCTGGGCTCGGTGGCTCAGCCTGTAATCCCACGCTTTGGGAGGCTGAGGTGAGTGGATTGCCTGAGCCCGCGGGTTCGAGACCCGCCTGGGCAACTTGGCGAGACCTCATCTCTACAATAAATAAAAAAAATCCGCCGGGCGTGGTAGCGCGCGCCTGTAGTTCCAGCTACTCGGAAGGCTGAGGCGGAAGGATCGCCGGAGCCCAGCAGGTCGAGGCTGCCATGGCCAGGAGCAGTCACTGCACTCCAGTCTGGGCAACAGAGTGAGACTCCAACTCAAAAAAAAACCCCAAAAACAAAAAACAAACAAACAAAAAAGAACATTTCATGGCCAGATAAATAACTCTGACCTTGGTTATGAGATCCATGGTAGAGTCCCATCTTTTGCAAGAGAAGGAAATGAAAACCGTAGTGATTGACCTCCACCTCTAACAGGTGGTGGCCGAATCACATGAAAGAAACAGGCAGACACCTGGATCCCAGCCAGATGGAGAATACATTAAAATGGGAGCACACAGAAAGTTCATTTCAATGGCTTCTACCTTCCTCATAAAGCTGGAGTAAAGGTTTCTAGTCAGCAGAGTAGGAGGTAAGATGGGAGAGGGAGAGACAGAGATAGAAGGAGAGGGAAAAATTCCAGAAAAGAGAATATGGTGGAGTCATGACTATACAGCCACAAGTAGCAGTGAGGCCCTATGGTGAAACTGATATGAGAAATCCTGTGTCTGGACAGCTGCTCATCACTTGGACCTCAAGAATAATTTCCAACAGTGTTTCTCATAGACACCCAGGGAGCTTCTCAAAACACAGATCTCAGGGCCTCCTTTCTAGAGATTTAGATTTTGTACATCAGCGATGGGGCGCAGCAATCCCAATTTTAAACAAATGTGCCGATGCTGAACTTCCACAAATCCTGGTTAAACAATTAATCAACAATTTTTTGACGATTCAGCACACAAACAGCTTTCTGCAACCAGATTTATGATATCGGGAACCAATAAACTAGGTTCCCCCAGGTGCAGGGATCTCTCATGATATTATCCTTGCTTATAAAACTGTAACTGCTAAAATAAGCCACATGACTATTTACTAGACATTTTTAACAGAAAGGACAGAGATATACAAATTAGAATAATCATGCAAGAAACTAAATGCACGATGATGCTGTAAATGACTGTTTCTCTGCACAACATAAAATACTCTATCAGCTTCCTTCCGTCTCCATGCCATCCCCGTTGAACCCTTCAATCAGCCTCAGCCTCTCCCATCATGCTTCCCACCCTGTCCTCAAACTCCTACTTGGGCACTTGCCCCTGGTTCTTCAAACTTCGTTCTGAGAGGCTGGATACAACAACTCTCTTATAAAACAGCGTAGTCATGGTTGAATAATGAGTCAATGGCTGAACCAGAACCCAAGTCCGTCAAAACCCCTAGTGAACTGAAGCAATTCCACCGGATCTTGTTCTGCCACGTTATCAGTCAACACTCTTTAGCTATGGTGGGCAGAAAGTTGGATTTAGTCCCGTCTGCAGAATTCTATTAAAGGCTTATAAATAGATTCAGTAACCAGCCTGGACATAGTTGAGTTTTGTGAACCTTCAGCATCACTCTAATTATTCTCTAAAGTCCTTGGTCCCCAAGGACTTTATCCAAGGACATCACTGCCAGTGGCCAACACTTCCATGGTAAAAAGGCAAAAGAAGAGCCTCTGGACCCCAGGTCTCTTATCCAGTTAGAAGTCGCAATAAATGCAAGCTAATCTGAGTGCTTCTGTTATCTATTGCTATGAAATAAATTAACTCGAAAACTATGTGACTTAAATCAAAATCAGTTTGCTATCTGTCACTGGGTCAAGAATTTGCACCAAGCTTGGCTGAGTGGTTTTGGATTGAAGTCCATCAAATAACTGCAGTCAGATGAGATGGTGAGTGGGCTGGAATAGGGCGTGGTTTCAGTTGGGAGCTGGCCAGGCATCTCTCCCTCTCTCATCATGTGGTCTCTTGCATACACTCATTTGGAATTCCTCCCAGCGTGATACCTAGACTTTCCTGTAAGTGAGTGTCCCAAAAGCTCCAGGTAGAAGATGCATCACCTTTTGTCATCTAACCTCACACAGGATCACTACCATCATTTCTCTTGATAGGTGGAAGGGGTATCAAAACATACGGACAGGTTTTAAAGTCGTCACGTGGAGCCACTGATCATGTCTCCTGATTTTGAGCTTTTCTGAATGTCCACCGCAGGAATGTAGAAAAGGCCAAAAAAAACATGTGCATATGACATACAGGATCGCTTATATGTATACTGGTGTCTTTGTAAAGACATCTGTTAGGGATTATATGGACATGAATATTTAAATCTAGAAAGTCATATGGAATTATTGTTTTCAAAGTATTTGAGTGTCTGTTAGGGTAAGCATACATGTATTATGACTCAAAATACAGGACACTCCTGTCTTATTTGAGTGATGAAACCGCTCTATATTTCTATTTATTTAAATGACTTGAACATATTAAATGAGAAAAGCCTTTGAATTGAAAGCCTTTAAAAATTGAAAGCAGATCCTTGGTAGATGTTAAATTTTTAAATGGCAAAATAAATAAAGAAAGCCATTCGATGATTAGGCATTGCTTAAGAAGGCGGGTGGGTTGAGTGAGTGAGCTGAATCCATTGCCAGGAAAATTCTTCCATGATTAGAAGTAAAATTTCACAGGTTTTTCACACAGATTTCATCCTGCTTGTGCATAGCCTTTGAGGAGAGAAATTTCCTTCATTCAGATTAAATAAAGCCTTTTTGTTTAAAAGGTTACTGAGGAGGATTTGATAGATTCAAAAAAAGTTATGGATGAAATGCAAGCATGATGAAGACACCCAAGGTCTTTCTTTGACAAATTGTGAGCATCATCACAAGTGGAGGGAGTCTCCCACAAATGATTTTATCCTTAAACAACTTGGAGGAATTGTTGCAAGATCAAGACAGGACGTGAGTCCTAAGGTCCCAAGGCAGGGCTCTGTATATGTGGGGCTTCTTCTACCCGTCATGGTTTCCAGAATTGCTGGAAAGTTGACTGTTATCAAGCATCTTTCTAGAAATGTTATTTGGGTAGAACAGCTAGCTACCCAATCAGCAGCCATGGCTTGATCTCATGGCTCCTTTGCGTTCAAACCATCTGCAGCCAACTAGGCTCAATTTCTTACTTCTTCCTAATTAGTAAACAAATAAATCTCACAATCTGGGATTCTATTCTCGATGTTGCTATTTAGAAGTAAAAATGTGGATTTAAGTCCTCTCATCACTACCCTTCAGAGTAATGTCTTAATGACTCTCCATTGATTTTGATTTTGCTAATTTCAGTAAAAGGATAGGTACCACATGTTTGGTTGGGAATATACATTGTGACTTGGTAGGATTGCAGCATCAAAAATCACATTCTACTGAGTTTTCTTTTTCCTTACTATTCTGCATTGTTATTAACACTTTGACCCTTGAGACAGCCTTATCATTAAATTTGAAATACTAATACTGTCATGATTTAGCTCAGTTCTTTCTTTTCTCTTAATTCAGACTTTTAATCTTCTCAGTATTTTGCATTTCATTTATTTGAGTCTTCTACTCATCTTTTTATCTGGTCTAGTACTGAGGTATTCCATACTCAGTGTGTAAATATGGCCTTCAGAAATCTCTGCTGGGAAATTGGAATTTAGTGAATTTCTGTCCTTCCTTGTTCCACTCAGGGTTATGTTAATGCCAATACAGATTAAGTGATCTGTCTCTTGTTCTGAAAATCTCTCCTCTGCTAAGGTGCTACAGAACCTTGAATTTCATCTCTTGATAGTCATTTCCAAACTTATTTCTTACTTCTTCATAAACATTACCTGGGAATAAGGTTGAACATAGAATTCCTGCCTTACCCAAAACCTCTTCCATCAGAATCTACAGTGGGGCATGAGATTCTTTCTCTGTAGCATAGGCTTCCATGTATATCTCAAGTACTAAGATCTGGGCAATCTGGAAAGAACTAGCTGACAAACATTTTTTGTAATGGAAACATAACAAATATTATGAGCCATATAACCACTACTACACAGCTCTGCTGTCATCCTAACAGATATTGACAATATGTAATTATGGCTGTGTTCCAATCAAATTTATTTATAAAACCAGATGGGACCTACTTTGTCCATGGACTATGATTTATTGGCCTCTGGTTTGGGGGACTGCAACTCACATTATAAATTACTCCAGCTATTTTTTTATAATCAATATTCCTGTTTTATAGGAGGATAAATTGGAATGGAACATGTAAGTCTGGAACATAATAAATTCTTGGTATAAATATAGATTAATGGATTGGATAAATAGGATTTGGGGTATGTACTATGACAGGACACTAAGTTTAAAAATTCACTAATTTATCTTAAACTTATGAAATATTTACTCATGTGATATTTTCTGCCTAAAAATCTGCAGTGGTTATTGGCAAAGACATACAGTAAGTGAGATTATTTTAGGAACAGAATGGCAGACATCAGAGGACAAAATTTGTAGGTAAGTGACATTGTAGAATGGAATTTTACCAAAGTAAAACCTCTAAACTAATATCAGTTTAGGTTGAGATTTTTAATCCAGCCTCACTAAATACTTGTTAAATCTTAAAGTGGATAATTCAGTTAACTATAATTTCTAAAATATTATTATTTTCTTAAAAGTATCATAGCCTGAGAATCTCATGGGCTCAACTCTGACTTAGTTTACCAACATAACTATATTCCAACTCAAAAAATAACTAAAAGACTTAGTGACTAAAATAAGGCATTCTTCCAAATGAATACGATTAAGAAAGTCATTCCTGGAATTAGAAACATGATGATTTCAGAAAGACCAAAAAACAGAGAAAAAAAGAGGGAATAAGAATCTCAGTGGATAGTTAAAAGAGATACCCATTGGTATATTGAAAAATATATTTTAAACTTATGATGTAGAGTTGCCTGACAGGGAGATGCCATGATCACAAAGGTGGCTTTCCCAGGGGAGGCGTATCCATTGCCTCCAGATGTTCTAGCCCCCGTGACCTCCCAAATTTCAGACACTTGAGTGAATAATTTGTGGGAGTGAGAGATTGCATTTGTGCTTTTTTCCTAAAAATAAATAAATAAAATATGATGTATTATTATATATAATATCATATATTATGGTGTATAAATTTTGATGTATAAAAAGTATGATGTCTAAAAAACATCAGAAAGCAAGCTACAAATATGAACTGTTGGAACTTTATAAACACCAAACTTCGGATGCAATCATAAAATAAATACGCAGATCCATCTTCAGACCCACAAGGGTCACTTGTCTAAAGATTCTGTTTTGAGTCGTCTTTAGAAGCGCCGAGGTAAACTTCCCACAGTGTTTCTTTTGTGCCTTAACTTCTGTTTCTGCCAAATGGGCAAAATAATAATATGACTTGTCTGCTACGATTGTGCATGTTCAGCACGTTGATGCCTATGAAGCTTTGGGAGCAGCGTACTGCCCATGACACAAGCTCAGTTCGTACCAGCATAAAAATAAAAACAAAAACTAGTTCAGCCTCTGTGGAAATCAGTGTGGCGATTCCTAAAAGTTCCAAAAATTGACCTTCCATATGACCCCACAATCCCCCTACTGGGAATATACTCTGAAGAACTCAGGTCACTCTATGAAAAAGATACTTACACACGTATGTTTATCCCAGCCTTGTTCACAATAGCAAGAACATGGAACCAACCGTGCTGCCCATCAAAAGAGGACTGGATAAAAAAAGGTGGTACATATACGCAATGGAATACTACACAGCCATAAAAAAGAACAAAATCATAAACTTCGCAGTAACCTGGATGGATTTAGCAACTTGGGTAGATTTGGAGTCGATCATACTCAGTGATCTATCACAGAAACAAAGAACAGAGTGCTATATGTTCTCACTCATCAGCGGACCTTGAACAGTGATACTATAAGAAAGGGATTGGCAGTTGTGGGAAACTGTCAGGGGAGGGGGGTGGGATTGGCAGTTGAGGGAAACTGCCAGCATAGGGAAGGGCATGCCTCATCAACAAGGGCACCTGGATAATCAGCGTTTGTATACCTAACCCTGAATTGTACCCCACGTCTTTATAATAAAATAATAATAATAAGAGAGAGAGAGAAAAAAGAAGCCCCCAAAATATGACTCTGTCAGTCACCTGCAGCCTCAGACGGTCTAGGTCTCACCTGACCCAAGTCCTTGACTGCAGGGACTTCATGGGCCTCTTCCCATGTCTCGAGCCACAGAGCGTCCCCTGGGCCCACAGTCAACACTTCCTCTTGGTCTGCCCTACCTTCCTGTGGTACAAGGCCACACAAGGGCACCAGTTGGTCATTATGCACGTCCAGCTTTGAAGGACCTGGTAGTCGCTCCCAGAAAAGACTTCACTGTCATGAGACCATGCCATTGATATACACCTAGTTTGTTTTTTTCTTTCAGGCATGCCAGTAGGATGGAGCCTCTGGCAGGCTAGAAGTGAGTAACTCCTAACAGCTATCATGGTGTTTACCTCCATCCTCTTCACCCTCAGTTCCTTGCTCTGTACCCTGGGATGGCCGCCCGAATGACTTGCCTGCATGCAAACTCTTGTCTCGGCCTGATTCCTGGAGAACTTAGACATGAAAACGAATATACACACTGATATAAAATGAGCACATGTATAAGAACATATGCACTATGCTCTATGCAAAACACAATGCAGACAGTAAATCTTATCCTGCATTCCGTTTTTTGAACTTAGCGCACTCACTTTAACAAATCTCGTATGATTAAAACTCACTCTTCATCTGACATGGCAGTGAAAATAAAGGGGACTGTTTTTGCCCCTACATAACACAAGTCCGCACTACATTTTATTTCAAGATGTATGCAGGTTTGAGAATGAAAGGACCAACATGGGATCCATGTACCCAATGAGCAGACATTTTAACATTGCCTATTCTGTCATGTTTTTCCAGCAGCTCACTTTAATTTACCTACTAATCACTAACCAAGGACAGGACTGGTTTCTCAGAGGTGGCTATTGATCATTGCTTTGCAACCCCCTCCCCAGCTTGTTCTGTAAACAAGTTAACCTATCAGCCTTTCATGACGCACCAGTGACACAGACCCCATCAACATGGCAGCAAGCATGTGACTATCCCACCCATCTGCTGGCTGTCCATCACCTGGCGTCAATACCTACGCTAACCTGTCCTCTTCATGATGACATGGAAACAGACCACGACTCAATCACCTTAATGACCTGCCCCTATCAAAGGGAAGGTTTAAAAGGCATTCGACTTCAAACAGCAGTCGCGATTGTTTTGTGAAGCCCTGGCCAGGCCATGTGTTCTTTGAGCTATGACTGCCATGTTTTCTTAGGTTTGGCCCCTTCCCTTACTTTGGGGAGGAGAATCTCTCTCTCTCTCTCCTCTCTCTTCTCACTCTTTTTCTTTTTTTCTCTAATTTACTTTCTAGCCATTGCTTTGTTAAACTCCTGTGTGTCCACATGGCTCTTTGAGCTATGGCCACCATGTTTCCTAGCTTTGGCTACTACTCTCTCTCTCTCTTTAATTTACTTTCCAAATAAACTATATTTCCCAATTTTACTTCTGTGCAATTCTTTGCATCTTTTGCTCAACACCGAGTCTCAGACCAGACACCACCCAGTGGGCCTGACCTAACACTTGGAGTCCCCACTGGGAGATTTTTAACCTAACAGAGTTATAAGTGGAATTATAGCTATCGTTTCTACTATTACTAAGATCTTCAGTAAAAGTGACCTTTGTAAACAAGGTATAAACTTTACAACCAAAAGAAATTGCATGGACAAGTATTGTGGTCAGTGATACTGTTGATATCATGTGCTCTAAGGTTTTCTCTTTATCTTAAACCCATTGAGTCCTTCAGTAGATGTGTTTGTTGAGATATGGTGGCACTAAGGTTATTTCCTTTTGCCAAGTGATTTTTAAATTTTGCCTTAAAGAATAGAGGACAAATCCACATTATAAAATACAAATAAAATCCAGAGTTTTTTTTATCAAGACAAGAGAGAATATTAGACACAAATGATCTATTTCTCAACATAAAGCAGTTCTCAATTTTAATCCACATTTACATTGACTATCTTATTAGGATAAGATAAACGAAGGCCTTTGCCTTAAATGTTGACCTTAAAATGCATAAAATGCAGATATTGTCTTCATTAATCAAATAAGAGAGCTGACATCATGTGGCTTGCGCTGTCCTTGTGTTTGGGAGAGCCGCTGAAGAGGGGCCTGGTCTACACATGCGCCTCGCTGGGGGATTTGTTTCCAGATGGAAACTGAAAGGGCAGACCAAGAGTGGGAAGCCATTTTTCATCTTGTTCTTAAACCCTGACTCAATGATGAGAAAGTAGAAGCTATGTTTTTGGAGAAATGCACACTTTAGGTATAATTAACTTTACCGACTTTGTCTTTTCAGAAACAGACTTCCAGGTATCAGAGGTACCTCATAGTGGCAATCAAGCTTGTCTGGAGTAAAGGGAATTCACAAGGCCTAAGACATCATGCACGGGGCAAGGACTGTAAAAGTCATGAAACATGTCATTACAAAAGTTATGACTGCTCAGAGGGAGTGCAGTTGGGGATTCGATCTTCCAGTAAATTGGGCGCTATCTACAGGGAAGCCCAAAATCCCCCAAAGTTACCCACTGGGACTGCCTAGGAGATAAGGGGAGGTGCACCCTCCATTAGCTCTAAGGAATGTCGTTCGGGAAGGTGTAGAAGAATTAGAATCCTTGTCACGCCCTTCTCTAGGGGCTGCGATAATGTGGGCGGACATTAGGAGGTCTCTGTGTCACAGGTTCTCCAAGACATCCGCAGGTGGTCGATAAGGAAGTCATAGCAGTCACGTGCAACATCTCCAAGAAAAGGAATTTAAGCCAGGACTCTGGGGGACTACGCTGCCACACTCACCTAGAGTGCAGGCCCACTCCCTGTCTGCAGGCGGGTGAAGCTTTCTTAAATAAATCTTTTCTTCTCTCACCTCTGTGTGTTGCAATTCTTTGCATTTGCTCGGATCTCTGGGTTCCCAATGTGGCACCTCCGACTTGCTGGCTCCGAAGGTGCTGCCCCTCTCTGCTGTGCCTCTTTTTCTCTCCATCCATCCACCCTCACACTGTCTGTACCCTAACAGAAACATGTGCTCCCAAGAACTGCAGTTCTAGGATGAAGCAATAAGGGAGAACATTTTTCTGAAACCGAGGAAGGTCATGGTGTCTTGCTTGAAATGAAACCATCAGAAAACAAGGTCATATAGCCAAAAATAAAATCAAAGCCATCTTAGTAGTTATCATCCTCTATAAACATTTCACCTTCTATTTTCAATTACTAAAGGAAAAAGAGTTTGCTTTTATGAACCAAGAAGTAACAGGAGGTCTTTTGAACAATCTCATTTTATTTTTTTTCCAGTAAAGAAAAGTCAACACTTCAAATGTCAAACCATTGGAAAATGTAAACAAATGTTTTCTTTTGAAGAAGTAACAACCTAGATTGCTTCAAGCATCCGTAAATATTAAATGACACCGTGTACATTATAAACATATAAAGAAAAAGCTCTTGGGGGAAAAGAGAATAACAATGCACTCCCTGATTGAAACCAATACATATCCTGTTCCATATCATGATTATTTGTGTAAATATCTTATTGATAAACCATAAATTGGATAAGTTGAACATTTTATTATTGCCTTTACGACTTCTTCCAGTGTTGGCATAATCCATTCTCAAAAACTTTGGTCAAGATGAACTCAGATTTATAAATTGAAAGCTGTTAGAAGAAATCATACATGAAAAATATGACCCTATAGTTAATGACATGTATGGGGGAAGTGTATTCTGATGTGCTCTCATAACCTTCAGGGAAGTTGAGGTCATAAACCCATCACTCAAGTAATATTACTATAAAGCAGGGAGTGAAAGTGACCTTCTACCATGAAACTTGGCATTGTGTCACGTGGTATGTGGATGGCCATGTACTGTGTGACATGAAGCACCGGAAGGGAACGCCCTCTCAAAACAGGTGTACTCTCAAGTAGAAATACAAGGTCAACATTTCTTCAGTCTTTTATGCTCCAACTGCAGCCCAAAGTATCTGGGTTCTCACCCTCAGTGGAAGAAAGGTCATTGATCCCCTCTTCCCAGCAAGGCTGGTTCCTTATGCCCAAATACTTATGCCTCCATTGTCCCTATTCTTCTGAAGTTGACTCATGCCAATGACTCCTGAAGTTGTATCTCTTGCCTTCCTGAAGTCCTCAGATTGGTCCTTAATGATATCACTTCTTTTGTCATGCTGATAAAAGCAATGGCAACTGGCAGAGTTAGCACCATCCTAACAAGTCACAAGGCCAAAGTTGCTTCCACAATTCTACTGCCATATGTGGTTTCAAATGAGGTCCCTGCTGCCTCGGCTCTCAATATCTCCGGGCAATCTGCCCTTCCTTCCTCATAACTGCTGTAATAGCTATAATCCAACATAGGACAGGAGCTTCATCACCACCACCAATTCTCTTGCACTTGGCACCCCAGGGATCTCAATCCTCACGTAGCCAACGCGTCGGTAGACCATTGAATAGCTGCCTCAAGATGCTGTCTGTCTTTGTGAACACATAGAGAGCTGTCTGCTTCACAAAAGGAGCCTTCGCTCTCGAAAAATGCCCTGACTTGGGGATTAATTAGCATAAGCCAGCCATTTACTCACTAACATTTTTTGACCCTAAGAATTGCTGACCAGGCTTTCTACCAGTCAGACTAAGCAAACGTGCTATTTTGACAACGGTAAGTTGTTTTTTTTTCTTTCCAGTCCTATTAATTTCAGAGATATTTTTAAAAGCAAGAAATGTAATTTTAAATGTTTATTTTTGGCCTGACCCCAATCATCTCATGTCTCCCTGCTACTGTTCTGGAGTATTTATACAAAAGAGTTGGGGGGCAAATGTGTTTGGTTTCCTCAATAAAAAGTGGAAAACTTGAATTTATTACTTTTCAATCAATAGTTTGGGGTCATGTTTGCCATCCTTGCTGGAGAAAGGCTGTGTGTGTGTGTGTGTGTGTGTGTGTGTATACAAATGTACATACAAACACACACACATCAAACACACATTTTACACAAGGAAGCACCTTAGTTTTTTATTTTAGCTTTCTTTGACCTATGTATCTTCCAACTCTCCTGGGGACGATAGATTTATAGACCTCTATATAGAAATAGTAATGGATCTATTGTATTTATTATAAACTCTATAAATTTAATCAAACACTAAAAATATTATCTTAACCCGCCATTCAATTAGAAATATATTTCATGTCTATAAATACTAAACCATGTATTAGAGATATAAATTCACTAGAATATTTGAAAACCACAGCTGGATTGTATTTGAAATGCAATCGCAGTGTCATTATTTGTTCTTTGAAAACAACTTTATTATTACTCCCTTGACAGCTGTTTATTGATTAATTGATTGATTTGATTATACTAAATGATCTGGCAGAAATCTAGTTGGCTTCTTCTAGACTGAGGTGTTTTTCTTCTTTTTGACATTGACTCCATGATTCGTGTTTCAAATTTCTCCCTCCCTCCTTCCTTTCTTCCTTTATTTCTTTCATTTTGACAGTGAAAATGTCACTTCTAGTTACAACTCAAGGGGCGGATCATTGATGTCATCAGCTGTATTTTTTTCTCTTTAAGGTGACTTCCTATGTTATGACATCAGTTTCTTTCCCAGGGAAAAAGCCATAGCTAAGAATAAATATTTTCTACTTTACACTTTAACATGAACGTCCTACTCAATAACAAAGAAACTTGAGCAGACACATTTAAGTTCATTTACGTGACTGGTCACTTTTAAAATTACCTTGTATGATTTACAGTATGTGTGAGAAACTAAAATTCATCAAAAATTTCGTTGCCCTCTATACCCATGCTTTCAAAAGATTAAGTAAAATCGTCTTTGCTTATACCGTATTTAAGAAAAATTTCAGCAAAGCAAAGAGAAAAACATGTTGAAATAAACTACTATATTTTGCCAAGGAGACTTCAAATTAGAACTCTCAACCAAGCACAGACATATGGTGTTAAATATCTACTGGCATGAGCTAGTGAATTCTGCAGGACAAAGTTCATGTGAAAGTCAGCAAAGTCAAGCTTTGGGGTACTTCAGTGAGTAACTGAATAACAATACATCTTGAATCTACTGGTTTTGTCGGGTTTAGTGTTTGTCCTGAGATAATTTTAAATATTGACCTCTGTTCTGTCTGAATGAACGGGATCATATTCACTATAAAAAAAATTTATTTTTTTAAAAAATGAAAAAGGATCTGAGTCAAAAAGTTGACAGGAATCTTTAAGAGAAAAATTAATAGGAATCAACAAGTTAATAGGAATCTTTAAGAGAAAAGATTCATGGAGCCTCCTTTGCTAACTCAATTTTTCCCTTCTACTGATGTTTTAATGGAAAGTTCATGACTTGATGGAATGAAGCAGAGAACATACTAATATTCTTTTAAAGTTAAAGGGAAGGAAAGTTTCCAGGGAATCCCATCTATTTAAGCTCTGAACAGAAGGGCAACTGCCATTCAAGGCGACAAATTACAGCTTGAATTATTCTGCCTAAAGCAAAATGAGTTTATAAATAAACAAATAGATTTTCAGGCAAAGTCTTAATAATTATAGTAATGTATCCACAATGAGGATGATCTCTTGTATTCTATGACCTAGCACTGTCCTTAATAGACAACACAAGATTTCACGCAACTTTTGTAGATATTAGCATGCTATAGAAAAAAAGTTTCAAAATCAGATGCAGATATTTTTCTCCAAATGCTATTTTTAATATGAACAAAAGCAAGACAACACTTTTGTGTGATTAATCAAATATACAATGTCATTAAAGTACTTATGACATTTTTAATTATCTTGGGGCCAGATTAGTATTCTGCAGCCTACAGAGGGTTTCTTTTAGTTTAATTATATAACCGTAGACAAAATGTTCCAGTAATAGGGAAACTAACATCCAATGGCCAAAATGAAACATATGTGTTCTCAGGGTAAGTCAGGAAATGACACTTGGATAAGTATCAGGTGAAAGCTATGTCCAGACTGGAAAGGCACTGAGAAGCTGGTTGAGAGGCCGGGCTCTAAATATGTTTCTCCCTCCATAGCATTCTATCACATGGTAGTCACCTAACTTCTTGATTTCTTGGTTTGCTCACCTACATAATGAGGAGAAACGTATCAGCCTTATATGTTTAGAGATCTCCAAAACTTCACACCAATCTCAAAAATTAAATAAGTATACCTAGCCTAATGTGAGAAATATAATTGTCTGTCTTTTTTCCCTTAAAATTCAGGCTTAGTTTTTTGGGAAATTCTAAATGTGAATTGTTGACAACTGGTTTAAAAGGTGTATTTATTAAATTATATTTTTAAGTATCAAATCTGTGCTGTCAGGGGCTCTGATTTCTCTCCTCCTCTTGCTTTTTGGCATCTACAGTCTTGATATTGGGAAGGTAGTCATATGTACAATTGGTCACTCACAGCTTTGTGTCTCCATTAAGTTAGTATAAACTGAAGATCACACAGTCAACATGCTAACAACAAAATATTTATATGCCACTCTAGCACATGCTAATTATCACTACATAAATGACTTTATTTTAGCTTTGCAATAACGCCTTATGGTAGGGAGGCCCAGTATTGTATTGCGCTCCCCTTACTGATGACAGAAGTGAGGCTCAGATCAGTTGTGACTCGTCTAAGGAGTCCTCATGTTATAATAAGTGAGAGAGACATTTTAGCATGTCTTGATTTGTGGCTATAATATTCTAGTTGTTTAAATTAGTACATGTCAAAGACCTTAGAAAGATTACATGAACCATAAAGCAATTATATAGTAGAAAATCAGACTTTAAATTTATTATTAAGGGTATTTCATTGGCCCTTGTATTTTTCATGTTTTAATTGTTATGTACAATTTGTTCATATTACTGATAAAAGGGAGAAAGTTTTATGAAATGATAGTTTAAAGTCTACAAAGCAAATATATCATTGACTTCATAGCATACTTGTCCTTAGTGGGAGAGTTTCTTTAGAAACTGTGATTATCTTGGTTGAAAATCAGCCCTGTCACCCCGGGTGCTACAAAGTTTGGTAAGTTCTTAAGAAGAGAGTCAGAAAAAGATGACAGGTGGCAGAGGACATGGTACTGTTTCCAGGTTTGCCTGTCAGTGGTAATAACATTGGGGAAAGCAAGTTCTTTCTCCATAAATGGGGTTGAACAAATAGTACACGTGACTATGTGAATAAAGAGTGAAGCTAAGAAGAAATCAAATAGCCATAAGTTATGTAGACCTCATTTTTATATCTGGCATTCATAGGAGTGCATATTCAGAACCTTTGGAAATATTGTCTTATGCCATCATGTACATTAATGAGTTCAGGAATTCTGGAGCAAGAAAGCATACTCTTACCAGTATGGTCTTCACTAGATGTGGTCTTCCTCACAGAGTTGGATGCTTTATCACAGTAGAGCTCTAGGTTTTTTTTGTCGAAACTTTGTGCAAGTTTTTTGCATTTCAAATTAATTTTTCATGTCCAATTCACTAGCAGACTCAAAAAGACTCTTAAACATGATGAGACATTCCTACAATTCTTCTAAGGTTTTTTGGTAGCTTGTGTTTGAGAAAAAATCCATTGGTACTTTTTGTTTGGATGGAATAATGTTCTAAGTCTTTTACAATCCATTAATCGCTCTTTATTTTCAATAATCTTTGCTGTTTAGATATTTCTAACAAAAAGAAATACTTTACTGTCCTCCAATATTATTGTGGGTTGAAAAAATTAGAACATTTTATTCTTTTTTTAGAGTAAAAGCTGTTCAGAGCAACTAATGATTTTTTAACCATGAGATAATTTTTCTACAATAAAATAATTTATTAAAAGCATTCTCTAATGTTCTAAAATACTCTCAAATTAGCAAAATTGAAACTCAGTTGAAATTAGGGTGAAAGACAATCGTAGTTTATAATTCAATTGATTTGACCTACCAGTAAATTTCCTAATTTTTCTTGTTCAGTTTAAAATGTTGAACACGTAGGCATTTAAGAAACTTTAGGAAGGGTTTAGAAGTTTGTCAACATCTTAGTTGCAGACTTTATTTTGGAAAGGAACTTCCAAAAATCTTTAATGAGTAAATTCATTTTTCTTTTTTTTTTAAGAAAGAAAGAGGCTTTTAAAGGTCTCTTGCATCCCTGATCCTCACACCATGCCATCTAATCTGTGCTCCAACACAGTCCTTTTATAGGGGTGCTTCTAGAGTTAAACTTTCCCCAGCTGAGCTCTTTCTTTATATCAGCTCTGACTTTAAAAACACTTTTAAAAACACCACCAATTAGGTCAGAATGCCCAGGGGTATAGCCAAGGCATTATTATGTTTACAGATCTCCCCGGGTGCTTTTAATGGGCAACCAACCTTGAGAAGTTTTCCCTCACAGGTGAGCAGTGAAAGAGGTTGTTCCCCTTCCCCCAATCCCTGATCAGGGCAAGCCACCAGCCACATACAGCTTTGGGTTACAAAGAAACCATTTATCTGGTAACCATTCTGTAGATGCTATAGGGAAAACCCTTCAAATCTTAATTACCTACTTAGTGATTTTAGCCTAGAGACGAGCAATTTTTTAAAACTATAAAGACAAATTGCTACAGAAAAGTCTAATTACAGCTCTGGTGCTACTCTCCTGCACATTTATTTCTTTCTAGGAGCCGCAGGTGACATACTCAAAGAAAGTGGACCTTTGGAATGGACTCATGTAGATTTAAATCTTAATTGTATGACTCACGAGCAGCATGTCCAGGTATAGAGAGGTTCACCATGTTGAATTTCAGCTTCCTCAGGTATAATATGGGGATAAAGAGCCCATCTACAGAGTTGACTTGAGGATTAAACAAAAATATATGTGCAAAATACCTGGCACATATTAACTTTTCTAGAGGTCTTAGTTTCATATCCTGAAAGGATCTTGAACCTTAAAGCAGTAGTTTTCACACTGAGTTTCTAGAAGTCCATACTTGGAGCAGCTCCTCAGAAGATGGAGTTTTGTCAAATAAGATCTCAAGAAAAGGAACTCCAGCTCTGGGCCAACAGACTCCACCAGAGGAGCTCCATTTTTTAAAAAAAATTTATTTTAAAGATGTGGGGTACAATTCAGATTTAGGTATACAAGGGGTCATTGTAGTAAACTTTGGGCCTCCCGTTGGTCCCCACTTCACCTGGTTTGAGATCAGATGCCCTTGTTGATGTTATGTGCCCCACTACTGCCAAACCCTTTCTTATTGTACTACGGCAAATACTCAGTGTCTACTTATGAGTGAGAACATGTGATACTCGGTTCTTTGTTTCTGTGATAGATCACTGAGTACGATTGACTCTAAATCCATCCAAGTTGCTGTAATTTTATTCTTCTTTATGGCTGTGAAATATTCCATCGTGTATATATACCACATTTTTTATGTAGTTCAATTTCTATGAGCTGCACGACTGGTTCTACATTTTTGCCATTGTGAGTAGTGCTGCAATAAATATAAGTGTGCAGGTATCTTTTTTGTAGGGTAAGTTGAGTTCCTTCAGGTATATACTCAGAAGGGTGATTGCTGGGTCATTTGGAAGGTCAATTTCTAGTTCTTTTAGGAATTGCCACAACGTTGTTTGGTGGAGTATTCTATAGGTATCTACTAAATCCATTTGGTCGAGTGTTAATTTGAAGTTCTGGATCTCTTTGTCGATTTTTTGCTTTTATGATCTATCTAGGGTTGTTAGTGTGTGTTAATTTAAGTCTCCAGCTATGTTAGTGTTAGAGTCAGTATCTTTTTTTAGTTTAAACAGTAGCTGCTTTATAAAAGCTGGTGTTCCTGTGTTGGGTGCATATATGTTTAGGATGGATATTTCTTATTGATGGATTGAACCTTTTATCATTGTGTAGTGTCCTTTTGTATCTTTTAAAAATTTTTGGATAGCTAAAAAATTGCTTTGTCCGATATTAAAATTATGACTCCTGCCTTCTTCTGTAATTTGTCACCTGGATATATATTTTTTCCATTCTCTAACTTTGAGTCTGTGGGCATCCTTTGCGGTGAGATGAGTTTCCTGGAGATAGCAAATTACTGGGTCATGTGTTTTCATCCAGTTTGCTATCTATGACTTTTCAGGGTTGCATTTAGTCCAGTCGCATTCAGGTCTATTATTGAAATGTGAGAGTTTGTCTTTGTCATAATGCTCTTATAAGGCTTTTTTTGTTTTCATTTAGCTCTTGTGTTCATATATATGATGTGTTTCCATTTTTGTGAGTATGCTGTGTCTTCTGCTGCTTCTGTGTTTGTCTGTGACCTTGTGAAGTATATGGTATTTCTTTTATTTCTTTTTTCTTCTGTGTACAGCATCTTTTTTAAGTGTCTCCTGTAGATCTGGTCTCAAAGCAGCATATTCTCTTAGGGAATTGATATCTGGAAAAAAATTTTAATTCTCCCTCACTGATAAAGTTTAGCCTGGCTGGGTAGAAATTCTTGGTTGAAATTGTTTGTCTCTGAGAACATTAAAGATGGGGGCCCAATTCCTTCTGGCCTGTAGTGTTTCTGCAGATAACTCTGCAGCAATTCTGATTGGTAGGTAGACTGACATTTTCCCCTTGCAGACTTTAGAATTTTTTTCTTTTATACCTGCTTTGTGTTGGTGAATTACTATGTGTCTAGGGGCTCGTCTCATAAGATGTCTTGCAGGGATTTTCTGAATCTCTTGTGCTTGTATAATCATCTCTCTGGCCAGATGAGGGAAGTTTTCTTAAATAACCCCATGGAATGCTTGTTCCAGGGTATTTTCTATTTTTCTTTCTATTTCAGGTATTCTGATCAGATTCACAAGGTTGTACTCAGCAAAATCAGATTTTCAAAGAACACATGGTTTCCAGGAAATGCAGGGCGAGTAGGGGCTGTAAACTGATAAGAGGGCAGTTGGGTAAGTCTGTGAATGAGTTACTCTTTTGCTTTTCCCATGAAAGCCAGCAGGTGGTCCTTGGCCATCTGGTTTTTCTCAAACAAAACTGATCTGGTGGGTTTTCAGAGCTTATCAATTGATTT
>CAUYQG010147679.1:0-29833 GCA_963574415.1 Tarsius wallacei | reverse complement strand
AAAAATATTTTCTTTTTTTATTATAGATATGTGGGGTACAAGTCAGTAGTAGTTATATAAGCAGGCTTCATGCAGGTGAAGTATGGACCTCTAACTGGCCCTTGCTTCCCTAGTTTAGAACCAGTTATACTTTGTGATGCTATGTGTCCCTCCCTGGGCAGTGTCCATTGACTGCCAATCCCTCCCTTCTGCTTATGTGATTAATGTTCATGTCCCACTTATGAGTGAGAACATTCGATATTCAGTTCTTTGTTTCTGTGATAGATTGCTAAGTATGATGGTCTCCAACTTCATCCAATTTGCTGTGAATTCCATGAGTTTGTTCTTCTTTGTGGCTGTGTAATGTTTAATCATGTATATGTACCACATTTTCTTTATTCAGTCCACTTTTGATGGGCAGTGGGGTTGGTTCCATGTTTTTGCTATTGTGAATGGTGCAGCTATAAACATGTGTGTACAGGTATCTTTTTGTAGAACAACCTATGTTCCTCCAGGTATGTTCCCATGAGAGGTACTGCTGAATCATATGGAAAGTCAATTATTAGTTAGTTTAGAAATAGTCACACTTCTTTCCATAGAGGTTAAAGTAGCCTGCACTTCTACCAGCAGTGTAGAAGTGTTCTTTTTCTCTGCACTCCTGCCAGCATCTATTGTTTTTGATTTATTGATGAGTGCTGTCCTTACTGGAGTTAGGTGGTATCTCATTGTGGTTTTGATTTGCATTTCCCTGATAATTAGTGAGGCTGAGCATTTTTATATATCTGTTGGCTGTTTGTATATCTTCTTTTGAGAAGTGTCTATTCATGTCCTTTGCCCACTTTTTGGTAGGATTTTTTTTGTTTTGCTTTGTTTTGTTTTTTCTTTCAGCTCATTTAGTTCCTTGTAGATCCTGGATGTTGGGCCTTTAACAGATACATAATTAGCAAATATTTTTTCCCATTATCTGGGTTATCTTCCCACTTTCATTTTTTTTTTTTTTTTTTTTTGTGTTGGGGTGTCACTCCGTCGCCCAGACTGGAGTGCAGTGGCCGCTCTCGGCCACCGCAGCCTCGACCTGCTGGGCTCCGGCGATTCCCACTTTTTTAATAGTTTCTTTTGCTATGAGAAATCTTTACAGTTTGATGAGGTCCCACTTGTCTATCTTACCTTTTATGGCATTCGCTTTTGGGGATTTGATCAAGAATTAGTTGTCTATGCCAATGTGCATAAGAGTTTTCCTATATTTTCTTCTATGATTCTTATAATTTGAGGTCTTATGTTTAGATCTTTGATGCATTTAGAGCTGATTTTTGTATATGGTGATAGATAGGGGTCCTGTTTCATTCTTCTGTCTATGGTCAGTCAGTTTTCCCAGCATCATTTGCTAAATATGGTCTCCTTTCCCCAGTGGTTGTTATTGGTGACTTTGTCAAAGATGAACTGGTTGAGATAAGTTTTGTTTCCATAATTTCTGTCCTGTTCCATTGACTTATGTGTCTATTCTTGTACCAGTACCAGGTTGTTTGGTTGCTGTAGTTTTATAATAAAGCATAAAGTCTGGAAGTATGATACCTCCCACTTTGTTCCTTTTGCTGAGGATTGTTTTGACTATTCGTGTTCTTTTTTGTTTCCTTGTTAATTTCTGATGTGTCATTTCCACGTCTGAAAAAAATGATGTTGGTAATTTGATGGGTATTACATTGAATCAGTAGATTGCCTTGGATAGGATGGACATCTTGACAATATTGATTCTTCCGATCCATGAGCATGGAATGTTTTTCTGTTTGTGTCATCTGTGATTTCCTTCAGCAGCTTTTTGTAGTTCTTGTTGTAAAGGTCTTTCACTTCTCTGGATAGGTGGATGCTAAGGTATTTCATTGTATTTGTGTGTGTGTGTGTGTGTGTGTGTGTGTGTGTGTGTGTGTGTGTGTGAGGCTACTGTGAATGGGATTATGCTTTTTATTTGGCACTCTGTCTGCTTGTCGCTTGTTCCAAGTGTCTTTTGCACATTGATTTTGTACTCCAAGACTTTACTAACGTCGAGTGTCAGAGCAAGAAAGCTTTTTACAAATTCCCAAGGGTCTTCAACAAATAGGATCATATCATCTGTAATGAGGAATAGCTCGATTTCTCTTTTCATATTTGGATACCCATGATTTCCCTCTCTTGCCTGATTGCTCTGGCTGGGACTTACATTACTCTTTTGAACAGGAGGGGTGAGAGTAGGCATCCTTGTCTTGTTCCCATTCTTAGAGGGATATGTTTCCTGCTTCTGCCCATTGAGGAAAATGTTGGCTGTAGATTTATCATAGATGGCTCTTGCTGTTTTGAGGGAGGTTTCTTCTTTGCCTAGGTGCTCAAGAGTTTTTTTTCAATAAGGGATGGTGGAGTTGTCGAATGTTTTTTCTGCATCTAATGATATAATCATGTGGTTATTGGTTTTTTCTTCTGTTGACATGCTGAATTATGTTTATGGTCTTGAAAAGTTGAGCTAGCCTTGCATCCCAGGAATGAAGCCCACTTAGTCATGATGGATGATCCTTGAGATATGTTGTTGGATTCTATTTGCTAGAATCTTGTATAGGATTCTTACATCTGTGTTCATCAAGGAGATTAGTCTCTCTCCTTGTTGGGGTTACAGTATGATGTTGGCTTCATAAAATGAGTTGGGGAGCATTCCCTCTTTTTTGATTGCCTGGAAAACTTTCAGTAAGATTGGTATCCACTTTTCCTTGTATGTCCTGTAGAATCAAAAATATTTTCATGGTCATTCTGTTTTTAATTTTTATTTTCCTTATGATTTCTTGTTTAATCCATAAAGCATTTAATAATGTGTTTTCTCAGTTTTCATACCAGTTTCCTTTTTTTGTTATTGATTTTTGTATCACACTCCTTCCGAGTTCAATTTTAGTACTTCCTTTAGAGGTCTTTTCAAAAAAGTTCTGTGAGTGGTAAATTTTCTCAGTTTTTATCTGAAATTGTCTCTTTCCTCCCTCATTCTACAATAAAAATTTAACTATTTATAGAATTCCAAATTGAGTTACTATCTCTCAACACTTAGAAGATATTTAACTGCCTCCCTTGACTTTATTGTTGCCATTGAGAAGTCCACGTATTTTTTTCTTCCAATTGTATTTAAATTTTTTTGTGTTTAAGATTAATCTTTCTAAAAATTGACCTTCCATACTACCCAGCAATCCCCCTTCTGGGAATATATGCAGAGGAACTCAAATCACTCTATAAAAAAGAGACCTGCATTATTCACAATAGCAAAAACATGGAACCAATTGTGCTGTCCATTGAAACGACTAGATAAAGAAAATGTGGTATATATACACAATGGAATACTATGCAGCCATAAAGAAAAACAAAATTATGGACTTCACAGCAACTTGGATGGATTTAGAGTCTATAATACTCAGTGATCTATCACAGAAACAAAAATCTGAGTACCACATGTACTCACGCATAAGTGAACCCTGAACGTTTATCATAATACTATAAGAAAGGGATCGGAAGTTGTGGAACACTGCCATGGGTTGGGGGTACATAACATCAATAAGTGTACCCAAACTTTACCTGTAAAATGACCACTTATATACCTAACCCTGAATTGTATCTCAAATCTTTAAAATAAAAAAGGATTAATCTTTGATGCTTTACATTCTCACTATGAGCTATATAATCATAGTTGTGTGTGTGTGTATGTGTGTGTGTGTGAGTGTGTGTGTTTACAAATACTGTTTAGGACTCATTGGCCTTCTTAAATCTGGATATCTTTCATAAGTTCTAGAAAATTCTCAGTTATTATCTCCTGAATATTGCCTATTATATTTTTTAACTTCTATTAAATCACTAAAGCATCTCCTTTTATACTTCCCATTTATTAATATTTATATCTCTCAGTGCTCATTTTCTCTGTGCTTATAGATTACACCCTGTGGATGGTTTTTAAAAATATTTAAAGAACCTATTTTACCATCTGTTAAGTTTTTTTAACATTTTTAAAAATTATATCTTTCCTTTTTAGGGATCTAAATCATTTTTTTTTGTTTTTATTTCTATAAATTCTACTTAGTACTTTTCAAATCTGTCTGTTCTTTTTTACCCAGATCTGTTTTTTTCTTTTCTTAGGGTTTCAATTTCTTTTTTGTACCTGTTTAACTATCTTTAAAAATATCTATAGTCTTTCTTATTGTTCTATGTTATAAAATTCTTAGAGTTCTACTTCTTCTGTTTTTTGTGTCTGATGATTCTTGTTCATTTGGTTCCTTGTAAAGTTTTTTTCTTTTGTTTTGTTTTTTTGAGTCAGAGTCTCAATCTGTCACCCAGGCTGGAGTACAGTGTCATGCTCACAGCCACTGCAGCCTCAACCTGCTGGACTCAGGCGATCCTTCCACTTCAGCCTTCTAAGTAGCTGAAACTACAAGCATAGGCCACCACACCCAGTCAGTTTTTTAAAAAAATTATTGTAGACATGAGATCTCACCATGTTACCCAGGCTGGTCTTGAACCCGTGGACTCAGGCAATCCCTCTTGCATCTGCCTCCCAAAGTGCCGAGATTACAAGCATGAGCCACCACACCCAGCCCTTGTGAGTTTTTAAATTTGTGATATTAAGATCATCTCCAGCCAAGCTTTGCTTACCAGGATCCTACACAGATTGATGAGGGTGTGTTCTTTTGGAATGGGGTTGTGGCAAAAGGACTCAGATGCCAGCTTGAAGAGGGTCCCAACAGAAAAAAGTGGGACCATTTGAGCTTCAATAAGAATAATACTGCAATTAGATAGAATACATTATTTATGTTTAAAGTCATGGGTTATGCTACCTTAAAATAATTTTATTAGTCTTCTTTCAAGGATGCTGTTTTCTACAATACTGTACCTATAGGTGACAAAAGAGTTGAAAAGAAGGGTCCCTTTATAGTTAATAGATGAATAAATGATACAATAAGAAATTATCATTTTGCAGCTTCATATATAATAGATCAGCAATGGCTACTAATTTCACAAAGAGAAAGATAAGCAAGACAAAATGTTCTTTCAAATAGAAATACAGAACCTATTATCATCAATGTAATCCTTTAACACTGTAAGGTAAATGGAGTCAGTGAGGCTTTCTCGCCTGCTGGAACAAGATAGCACTACCTTAGACCTTGGCCCACCGAAATAAGATAGCGCTCCCTTAGACCTTGGCCCAGTGGAACTTATGACTAAGCAAACTAATGTAACTTGTTAAGTATAGCTATGTGCTCATATTCTGGCTCTGCACCATTATAGTGTAGATCTGCTTGAAAGTAGACAGGGACAAATCTCAGTGCAGAGACCCATTTCCCTTGTAAATGCTGGCCACCACAATTACAAATAAAGAGTGCAGTTGTTATGAACCTGTCTCCTCTGTTCTCTGATCTGTCCAAATCCGATGTGAACCTGCCTGGAAAAAACTGAACATCTCCAGCACAAACATATAGTACTTAAGTGCCCCCAAGTTTTAGATCTTGAATAGAACATGGTTTCAAGCATTTAAATACATGGATTGACCACTGAGCTTGCTTTGTACTGAGTTGTCAACACCAAAAAAAAGAACATTCCTTAAGGTCAAATTCAAATTATTTTTCTTTTTCTATAACATGCAGATGTATAACCAAAAAATATATATTATACCAGTTATTTGGATGCACAGAAATCCCAATGTGCTTCCCTTATGTGCCTAACAGGTAACACCCATGCCTACCCATCAGGTGACCATGTAGTATCCAGAGTTATTTGGCAAACAACTTCCTACTGTCATTCACTCTACCCATAGGTATGTAAGCTCATCCTTAAATGACCCCATAAACAGAAATAGGCTGAGAAAGAAACTTTAAAACACCCACAAACATCAGCTTTTCCTCCCACAAGACTTAGTTGGGGCAGCAGTAGAATTATGGCATCCAGACTTTCTGTGAACACAAGAGTAATGAAACAAAAGCAGTTTACTGCTCATAGTCATGAGGAATACTCAAAGATACAGATGGGAAGGAGTCAGGTCCTTGGTGAAAAATAAGATCAGACTTTCAAAAGAGAAACCCCCAGAAAAGCACATTGCAATGTCCTGTCTTATTATTGATATAATGAAGTTTATTAACTCCCTTCAATTAATGGTGTAGGGACCTAAGCATTTTAATTGAAAGTCTTCATTTTGAATCTTCAGTGCCATTTGTTTCTGTTACATTTGGTTCTTCAGTGGAGAGCTTGTGATGATAGGTAAACTGTTACCATCTGAATGGAAATCAAGCATGAGAACTGATTACAGACCCAGGTGATCTGGAAATAGAATAAACAGGAAACCACTAATTAGATTTCTGAGCTTAGCATAAATATCTCCTAAATTGCATGTTAATACAGAACCTCACTGTATATTGATTCGATTTTCCTAAATCAAAGGTTATGCTGGCTAAATGTGTCCCTAGAGGCTTGATTGTGCTGGGTATCTACAGCAATGATTGTATTGAAATGTAAATAATAGTGCTGAAAGCCATCATTTGTGTCTGTAGAGACTGGAAGCTGGGCATTCTAAATTATTATTTTTATCTTTCTCTTGTCTTGGCCTTGAGAATATGTCAGAAATGGCCAGAACTCATTCACAGGTCAAACAAATAAATTTGTTTTAATTAAACACAAATCAAATCCATAAATTTAAGTTTTTATATCAGTGCAACAACTCATTAATTAAGAAATTCCAGCCATCAAACAGTTCTTAGCAAGGATGTGAGGTTCACAGTCCTCAAGTCTGGCACAAGGTCACTAAGAGCATGACCTGCTTTTGACAACTGCATTATGTCAGGAGAGAAGTAAGGAAGGATCCAAAGAGAGATCTACAAGGGCATACATAAAAGAAGACAGACAGAAGAAAGTAAATGAAAAGTAGGAGAACTATTGCTTGGTAGAAAAGGAACAGAGTACTTGAAGACATAAACCTAACATTTCATCCTGACACAGCAGAACTAAGTCCACCACAAGAATGAACTGAGGGTCAACTAAACATATACCCAGAACTTGGATCATGGAGAAAAGATTTATACATAATTCCCCTTGAGTTAGCTTTCAGTCAGAACATTCTTCCTCTTCCTCCCAGGATCTTCCAAGTTTGGAGAAGCATGTCAGCTACCTGATTTTGAATCTACTCTATCTTTATCCTCCTCCATCTCAACCCACCCCCTAAAAAAAATCAGCAGAGTTTGAATAATGCCATACCTGATTTGGGTCTTCAGCATTACTAGAAGATAGAACATCATGACCTTGAAGTTATTTGCTAATAGAAGGGAAAACATTTTAAATGGGCCACTGCTGCTTGCCTGCCATTGCAAACTTGTGAGGCCAAGAGCAAGAGGGGAGAGGTTAAAGAGATTTCATAAAAAAGAATAAAGAGAAGCAAAGGACTTAAATAACATGTAAACAGAAGCACCTCTAAAGGTACAACATTAAATGACAAAACACTGAAATAGACTGAGACCAAGCTACTTAAAAATGTGTGAAACCAGAAGGAGCAGACCCAGGAAGCATTACTTTGGGAAGAGTTTTAGGGACAAAAAGAAGAGGTGGTACTAGTTGGTGACAAGGCATTATAGAGTAGGAAGGAAAGAAAAGGAAAAAATTAAGAATACTGCAGAAACAATAGAGAAATAAGACATGCTAATCCTTCCCCACCAGACTTCCACTGATGGCACCATTTTCCATAAAAGAAACTGCATAGAAGAAGGCAGAATTGACATAAAAGGAGGCTCTAAACTAAGAAGCCAGTTAATGAAGTGAACAGGAATAGATAGAAAACATACCACAACCACACAAAATGACTATAAAAAAGCATAAAACACAAATCAAAGCATTGCTATGATGAAAACTTCCTCCAAAAACCAACTCTAAAATGAAAGAAAACATTATAACACAAAACTCTAAGCTGAATTCAGTATTCTCAAACAAATATTTGTGGATATGAAAAACACCTTGATTCAGAAATACAAAAACTAAGAACAGATATGGACCCAAAAAGAGGGGCATGGGAGAAATGATATGAGAGTTGACCGAATTAAGGACGGAAACAAGAAAAAAAAGATCAAATCATATTAAGAAAAAATGATATAAGAACCTGCCCTCCCATAAATGTCAGAAGGATCCTCTGTATAGCCTCCATTCCTTCTTCCTTTTTCACCCTTCTCTCTCCAAGTTTCTGACTCCTTCCTGCTGTGCATGCCCCTTGTGTTTAGGAAAATAAGCCTGTATCATTTATGATGAAATATCTAATGAAATATCTAAAATGGTTATAATAGCTTGCTTGACATAATTAACTCCATTTTGTTAAAATCCTCCATCTTAGCTGTCGGCCTGACCTAAAAATGACCACCCCCCCCAGTGAACGTGTGATTGTTGTAACATTCCCATGACCACAGACCCACTTGTTCTCCTAAGCTCTTCATGCTGACTGTTCTTGCTGTTTGAAAACTCCCTAACCACAAGTTCCTTGTAATTGTATGCCTTGTTAACTGAAATCCAAGAAATTATTCCTTTTGTTTTTAGTTCCTTGTACCCTCACCCCCTGCTATGCAGCCCACTTGCAGATTTTGCTTTTATAAGTTTCTTGCTGATTCCACTCAATGTCGAGAGCTTTCTTGGTGTGAGACTACTCTTGATCACGTGCTATGAAAGGACTCAAAATTTGAACCTGGTGTGCTGGCGATTCTCCTTTCTCACTGTTCGGCTATAACAATGACTTCTAAAGTCACTTCGTGAAACTTGTCACAGCATCCTTGACTCTGGAGCTTCCTTATCTTCAGAGTGAACCACCTACAAAATAAACAAGCTATTCAGAATATCAGAACCTACCTTTATAATATTATTTTGCTAAAAGCTCCCATCCAAAGAATGTGTTTTCTTATTTTCACATCCTCCTCTCACACCCACCACCAACCAGGGTTTCAAGGGTTGATATTGTAGGGGAGAAAAAGCAGTATCTTCTCTTCCTCACTTGCAAAGTTCATTGCTGACACCCCTATGAAAGATTAACAAGTGAAAGCATAACAAATTTATTTAATAAAAGTCTTATGTGACACAGGAACTAAAGATCCAGAGAAAACTGTATTTTTATGGGCAGCCATGCAGAAGTATGATTGGAGATTGAAAAAAAGAAAAAAAAAGGAAAGGGTTTAAATGGTACAGGCTTGTTTTCTTAAACACAAAGGAACTCAGCAAGGTCAGTTTATTCAGATTCTTCTTGGAGTCTGTGTATGATATTTCTTTCCTCTGGGTATAGCAGGACATCTGTTACATGAGGGTGTTTAGGGAAGAAATGTAGGAGAAGATCAGAATGCAGCCTTCCCTTTTCTGCAGTTTTCTGAGTTCCCTTCAACTTAAAATACTCAGTATGCCAAAGTGCCATACTTTGGGGTATCATGTTCTGCCCCAACAGTATTCTTTAAACAAGCTATTCAGAATATCAGAACCTACCTTTATAATATTCTTTTGCTAAAAGATCCCATCCAAAGAATGTATTTTCTTATTTTCACATCCTCCTCTCACACCCTCCACCAACCAGGTTTTCAAGGGTTGATATTGTAGGGGAGAATATCAGTCTTTCAACTGTAGTACAGCACAGTTGTTCAAATAAATGAAGCCTGACAAATAGAAAACCTCCTGTATGAGTGTGCAGAAATATTAACTAGTTCAACTTAGACTTCTGGGCTCCTATGATCCATCACTCCATATTCAGGTGAGCTGGGGAAAGATTATTTAAAGAGCACTGTGAAAAACCACACACACACACACACACACACACACACACACACACACACACACGGCCTAAGATTTGTGATAGCTGAAATTCAGCCACTGGAGATTATTTTATGTTGACCACTGTTATCATCTCACCTGAAACTTTAGGAAATTCAATTCAAAGAGAACTTCCCCAGCTGACTTTTGCCTTGAGATAGATAGCCCTTTCTTCGGTGTGCTTGTAAACCCTGTTCTTCCTCTAAACTCAATCTGGGTCTTTCTCCCACTGAGTTGAAGACTGATGCTTTGCTCGCTGGCTGGGCCCCATCCTGGCTGTCACTGGAGCAACTGGTCCTCTGAGGCCTCTGTAGCTGTTTTGAGGTCACTAGTGTGAGTGGTCTGCCCTTCCCTCTGCTTCAACCTCTCTTTATCTTTGACTATTGTGAAAAACCCCTTTTGGCCTTATGAGCTTATCAGTCAGCATCATCCAAAGACTCTAACATGCCAGAACCAAATAATAACTTCTGAATTCCCTCAGAAACAGATCATAGGGAACTAAGATCTCTCACTTAAGCACCTCCCTCAATCATTCCAACCCTACCACCTGTGTATCTTGCTGGAAGGGATGTCATGGCAAATTCTGGGTTTCTCTGTGGTATTTATAATGTTTGGGGGCCATGTGTAAGGAAAGCAGTTGTATATTTTTATGCTCCTATCATCCTGTCCACTGGTTTACCACCATCCTCAATGTCTGATCCCAGAAGGGAGAGGAAGGTCGACTGCATCTGGACTTTGCTTCCCTTCATCCCTCTTGCCTCCTTTACTCAGTACAAGAAGGTCTTCCAATGGCCTTTTCCTGCCAAGAAGGAACACTACACGTGTCATGAAATGTTCTCCCCTCATTTCAACCTCTTGGTCTAGTCCTGTTCAAGAACACACTAGAGGAAAAGAAACAGAATTAACAAGAAGTGAAAATGCAACGGGAGTTACTTTGAAAATATTACCTTTGTTGCACTTGTAAAATGTTAAGCAGTCTAAGAGGCTTGTATTAATTTAATAAGGTGCCACAGCAGTTCAGAGGAGTTCAAAGAAAGAGCAATCGTCAAAGTTTAGATAATTCAGGAAGGCTTCATGATGACTGGGATTCAAGCAGGGTTTGAACAATTTAGTATTCTTTAGACATGCAGAAAAACTGGCGAGCTGGCATTCCAGGAAGAGGAAACAGCATGACACGTGGGAGGTGTCAAGGCCCACCAAATTGGTTGAAACAAAGGGGTTGTTTAGAGGAAGGATGCAAAACAAGGTGAGAGAGGTCATCGATGGCCTGATTATGATGATAAACTTTGAATGACAGACTAGGCACTGTCACACATATTACCCTTTTTATCCTCACAAAAACTATGTTAGGTAGGCACTTCTTGTATTTCCATTTTTCAGATGAGGACACAGAAGCTTCAAGATTTATTTAAGTCTAATTAAGCGACTTATTTAAGTGACTTATTTAAGACTAAACAACCAGATAGTTGCAAAACTTCTGTCATCAAGTCTTAATCTTCATACAGATAATGTAAACTTATATTTGAAGACCAGTACTATTATCTTCCCCCATGATGCGTTGATGAGAAGAGGTTGATAGGCATATAAAAACATCACCTTCAACCTCACCAACACACACATGCACACATACATAAATGCACACATAGAGTTACTCTGAGGTCAATATAAATTCTTTGTGCAGCTTAAATCTTCATATGTGTGTTTGTAGGCATGATAGATACCACTTTTACTGACAGCTAAAGGAAAATTGAATCGTCTTCTTGACATCTTCACAGGATGTAGTTTACAAAGTGAAGTCCTTTTGCATACACCACAGGCTCTGAATTCACGAACACAAGGTACAATAATGTAATATTGCTGTTACAAGCTCCATTCAATTTATTTTGAAATGTCATTAAAAATTGCTTCTGTCAGAGTACAGGCCTTGGAAATGAGATAGTTTTATACGAGTGTTGCTAGAGCTGCTGGGTGATTGTCGCCATAGCCATGAATGAAAGCCAAGCAAGATGAAAAGCTCTACACAGGGAGAGCCTGTTCACAGGAGATATGTAAGGATCTGGTGGACCTAACAGGCACTGGAGTTATGGGTAAGGTACAGGCTAAGGGTCCAAGCTAAAACTAACACTCCTTTCAGCCTCCATACCATGCTATCAACTGTTTTTGTGATGAATAAGACTCTCAAAGCCATGCTTACACTCTATTCAACATCTCCACTTGGAAAACTGATATATAGGTCTTGGTGTCCTTGAAATGTTAACACTCTAAATTTCTCTTAACCTAATTACAGTTAATGCATCGCAATTAGGTTAAGTGTATCTTCTTAAGTGTATCTTCTTTCGATCCTAATCAATCTCTAGCCTAGAGGTGTAGACTTTTTGATTCACATTTCTATCATTTCCTTCTCAGTGTCTATTTTTGGCTTTTTCTCCAAAACCTCTCTCAGAAAATGGGGCAGAATTCTCAACTGACTGTGTCTCTTAACAAACTCCTGGTTCTTCTTTTTTTTTTTTTTAAGCCTATTTATTTGTATTATGTAATCATAGCTGTAAGAATAAGTACTTGCTTCCAAGCACCAATGGATTTGAGACAATGAGCAAAGTGTACTAAATGTTAGTGCTTTTAAACAAATATTTACAGTGAGACTCAGCCCTGGAGTGCTACACAGAGAAAGCCATCCTGGTCATAAGTACTTATGGAAAGGCTACTCCAGCTCTCAAACTCCCTAAGACTGGTCCGTTTCATCTGGGTTTGACGCAAGTGTCTCAGCATTTGTTTGCCTTATTTTCTGCACTAAACTCTCGTGCAGAATGAGGCACTTTCCAGTCCTTGTCCCCAAGGAGAATCTGTTCACAGGTACATACAGGCACAATATTGTTTTCTCTTAACTTTTGAGTATTTTGTTCAATTGCTACACCTTGAATTTCTATTTTGTACCACTTCTTCCTGCACAGATGGTCCTCAGAGAACATTCTGTTTCCCACGCCTTCGGACCTTTGCACATTGTTGATCTCTCTGCCTTGAAAACACTGCCCTCCTAGAAAATAGCCCCTTGAGAAAGCAAATGCTTCTTATCTATGTTCTTACCACACTTCATGCATACCACTGACCTTTAGGACAATCTTCACACCAGATTAGAATTGCTTGTTTGCATGTTTGTTTCAAGAGACACTGAGGTGGTTGAGAACAGGGACTATATTAGGGTCTCCAGAGAAATGGAACTAATAGGATGTGTGTGTATATATATGTATATATATATGTATATGTATATATATATGTATATATGTATGTATATATATATGTATATGTTATATATATGCACACATATGTGTGTGTATGTGTGTAGTGATTTATTTTAAGGGACTGACAGTTCCTTAAAATAAATTGTAGAGGCTTTGTGAGCCCAAAATCTGAGGGGGGGAGGCCAAGATGGAGACTCAGAAAAGAGTTGCAGTTCAAATTTTAAGACCGTCTGTCTGCTGGCACAATTCCCTCTAGCTCAGGGAAGTCAACCTTTTTGTTCTATTCAGACCTCAACTAATTGGACGAGGTCCACTCACGTTATAGAGACCAATCTTCTTTATTCGAAGTTCACTGATTAAATATACATCTCATCAAAAAACACTCTCACAGAAACAACCAGAATAATGTTTGACCAAATATCTGGGCACTGTGGTCCGGTCAAGTTGACACATAAAATTAGTCATAAAAGGGACTTTGTCTCATTTGCCTTTGCCATCCTCATTACCCAGCAAAGGCTTATTATGCCAAGTATTTGTATTTGGAATGAAATGATGGTCAATGAATAACTAGAGAAGCAATGTTTTCAGTGACTTAAAACATCCAGTTCGCCGGGCTCGGTGGCTCAGCCTGTAATCCCGCGCCTTTGGGAGGCTGAGGTGAGTGGATTGCCTGAGCCTGCGGGTTCGAGACCCGGCTGGGCAACTTGGTGAGACCTCATCTCTACAATAAATCAAAAACTCAGCCGGGCGTGATAGCGCATGCCTGTAATTCCGGCTACTCGGAAGGCTGAGGCGGAAGGATCGCTGGAGCCCAGCAGGTCGAGGCTACGGTGGCCGGAAGCGGCCACTGCACTCCAGTCTGGGCAACAGTGAGACTCCAACTCAAAGAAAAAAAAAAAAAATCCAGTTCAGTACAACCCAGACATTTTCTGTTTTTTGCTTATGTTTTTTCTCTTAGTATAAATACAAAAAAAAAAAACCCTTTGAATTGTGACAATGTTCTATTTAGAGGTTGAGAGATAATCTGATCCTGTAGGCAAAAATGTTTGTAAAAATTTCTGTGAAAAAAGAAAAACCTGTGTCCAGAGGTAAGAAAAGTTATGTCAAGCTCATGTCTAAAGCTAAAACCATGTAATATTACCTCTTAGGGACCTTCTCCTCTTCTCCTTCATTGTTCCCCTGAACCACAAGCAAAAATTGTGATTGATGGAGTGTAGAATTGTCCATTAAATGCAGAGGCCATTTCCCTATTTCTTGGCCTGTATTTGACTCTTCAAACTTGATAGGGGTGATGCTTGACATCTCTGAAGCCAAGGTAAGAAAAAAGAGGAATGGGAGGTAACTGAAATATACTAATATTATATTAAAAGGTAAAACAATGTCCTTGAAAGACCTTAATATATCATAACAGACAGACACAAGAGGACAGTCTGTATAATGAACAGTGGAAAATACTCCTAGAGTTGCTTGGGGATTTTATTTATTTGATTTATTGCAGCTCTTTCATAAAGGCATTGGTGAATTAAGCTCCTATCTCAAGAGTGATTTTTGTGGTTTTATTACAGCTCTATAATTTTCAAGAAGGGCAAAGTGTCTGAGTACTTACTAATTTATTCAAAACACATTTATTGAGGTCCTGTGCTAGGCCATGAAAATACTGAGATGAACAGCCTCTGCCTTCAAAGAGCCCAGTAGAGAGAAACTGCAAGAGATAGATGACTTTAGCAGCAATGTGTATGATAACAAAAAACTGGAAACCAACCAAATGTTTCCACCAAAAAGCGTATAAAAAAATAATCATCGAGTAGGCCCACAGTCCCTAAACACTGGAAACCAAAAGTGATATGACTCATATGGCAGCAAAACCTGATGTGAATCAACATGAAGTTATCTAGTGTCTTTATTTTCCCACTTAATGTGACTATTTTCTATATTTTAACCAGAAATATTCACTTGTTCAATTATAAAACATTTCTCCAGACCTTACTGGGGGTATCATGTGATTGATGGAATAGATACCTATTACCTATATAAAAATAGCAGAAAAGTCTGTATTTGCAAACACATCTGCCTCCAGGGATTTGGACTAAAGACTTGAGAACCTACATACTCAAACAATACAATTTCACTAGAAACAAAAATGAATGAGCTACATTTACTTATATCAACGTAGATGAACCGCAAAAGCATGTTGAACAAAAGAAAGCAAGCCTCAGAAGCAAGCATTCTGCATGATGCATTTTCCATTCAAATTCTGCCAGGCTTAATACCGTATTGCTAAGGAATGATTGCATTTCAGCAGTAACCAAAGGCAAGGAAATCATAAACATAGATTCTGAATGGTAACGCCTCTCTGGTGGGGGGGGGGTGCGAGATTCAAAGGTGATAGAGTGGGTGGTGCATTGGTGGTACACTGGCACAAATGCTTTCTAAAGCTTCTGCAGACAGGGTCCCCCCACTTGCGGCCAGGAAGAGCCAGTGGGGTGTTAGATGGCGTTTTGAGCGCTATACGGGAGAGGCTGTTGCAAACCTCCCACAACCTCTTTCCAAAGTTGTAGTGTTGAAACTGTCCAACAGGACTGTTGACTTCATTTTCTAGGTTTTCCTTTCTCTTTGTTCTAGACTTAGTTTCACATTCTCTGATCAGACCAAAGCAGAATTGGTTCAGATAGGAGCTGGCCAAAGAGAGTGGTCTAAATATAAAGGCTGCAATTGTATAGGAGAGTTCCGATGAGAAAGAATGCAATTAGTAATCTCCACTCAACAGGAAGCCAAGGTATAAGTGATTCATCTCTAAATTTGCAACCCTGGCTTTATGAACATTTCAAACAATTTATGAAAATTGCTAATAAAAATGCAAACCAGCTTGATATTCAGAATCATTAGGCTCATTAAAAACTAATCACAATTTCTATTCACTGCCCTGCTACCTCATCCTACTAATGCACACAGAAACTTCCTTATTGATTGCCTTATCTAACTGTGATGAACACAGCTTGGGGGTAGAAATGCAGAATTCTGAGATCAGTTTTACATTTAGATGGCAAGGCCATCAGCAGCACTTGGGGGGAGATACAGACATGATAGAGAACAGTGGGTGATGAAAGATTATATTTATCACATAGTGCTGATTATAACTCACTAAAGATTTTCTTTTTTTTCTTTTTCTTTCTTTTTCTTTTCTTTCTTTTTTTTTTTTTTTTTTACTACAGATTGTCAATCATTCATCCATCACTCATTTCTCCTTAGCCAATATTCCAGGCACTGTGCTAAGCACTGGAGGATAAAAAGTTGTATATAGTACTTTCCCTTAAAAACAGCTCTCTGTTAGAAAGGGACACAAAGGAAATAATAGATGATTATAAATAATATGAAGCCACCTTACATCACTAAGTCAGACCACCTACTGAATAACTCTAGGGCCACAAGCCACATAAAATGCAATGTGACTACTACTCCCTGGATGCCTGTTAGGGATACTGAGGATGCTGCTGAAATACAGGAAAGGGTTGGACAGGGCAAACAAAAGCTCCTTTAGAAGATAGTATTAACCAAGGTTTTAGACCGTGAATAGAGCTGACTGTGTGAAGGAGAAATAGGGGATATGTTTGACAGCATAGTTTTGTTACTCATAAAATAAGGTTTACTCCTTAGCAGGAATCATTGAATCATAAAAATTTCCTATCTACGTCCTGTCAGTTCCCTTCATTCTTGAGAAAATACAAGTGTTGAGAGTCTATAAGCTCCATTCTGGACAGGAGAAAATTCCACAAGGTCCTACAGACCAAGCATATATAACTATACTAGATGATCTGGAATTTGTAAGCCTATGAAGGAACAAATTTTTTTTTTAATTTTATATTTTTTATTTTAAAGATGGGGTACAATTCAGGATTAGGTATACAAGTGATCATCACACAGGTGAAGTTTGGACTTCCCTTTGGTCCCCACTTTGCCTGGTTTGAGATCAGGTACCCTTATTAATGCTGTGTTCCTACCCCATCCCCATGCCTCAGCAGTATCCTGCCTGCTACTCCCTTTCTTATAGTACTACGGTGATTGTTCAGGGTCCACTTATAAGTAAGAACATGCAGTACTCTGTTCTTTGTTTCTGTGATAGACTACTGAGTGTGATAGACTCTAAATTCATTCAAGTTGCTGTGCAGTCCATATGTTTGTCCTTCTTTATGGCTGCATAATATTCCATAGTGTATATGTACCACATTTTTTTTATCCAGTTCAGTTTCCATGGGCAGCACAGTTGGTTCTATGTTTTTGCTATTGTGAATAGTGCTACAATAAACATGCATGTGCAGGTATCTTTTTTGTAGAATGATTTGAGTTCCTCTGGGTATAAACCCAGTAGGCAGATTGCTGGGTCACATGAAAGGTCGATATCTAGTTCTTTCAGAAATTGGCACACTGTTTTCCAAAGAGGTTGCACTAGTTTGTATTCCCACCAGTGTAGAAGTGTTCCTTTTTCTCCACATCCTCTCCAACATCTGTTGTTGTTTGTTTTATTCATGATGGCTATTCTTACTGAGGTTAGGTAGTGATTTTGATTTGCATTTCTCTGATGAGGAGTGAGGCTGAGCACTTTTTCATGTGTCTGTTGGCTGCCCATGTATCTTCTTTTGAGAAGTATCTATTCATGTCTTTTGCCTACTTTTTAGTGGGGCTGTTTGCTTTTTTTCTTTCTACATGTTTGAGTTCCTTGTAGATCCTGGATGTTAGGCCTTTGTCAGATATACAGTTGGCAAATATTTTTTTCCCACTCTGTGGGCTGTCTCCTCACTCTCTGGATGGCTTCTTTTGCTTTGAAGATGCTTTTCAGTTTAATGAGGTCCCATATGTCTATCTTATGTCTTATGGCATGGGCACTTGGGGTTTTGATCAGGAATTAGTTGCCAATTCCAGTTTCCATAAGGGTGCCTTCTGTATTTTCTAAGGTTCTTATGGTTTGAAGTTTTACGTTTAGGTCTTTGATCCATTGGGAGTAGATTTTTGTGTATGGTGATAGGCAGGGGTCCTGTTTCAATCTTCTACATGTGGTCAGTCAGTTTTCCCAGCACCATCTACTAAATAGGTTATCCTCTCTCCAGTGGTTGTTGTTGGAGACTTTGTCAGAGATGAGTAGGAACAAATAAATTTAAAGAATAATAAAAATAGCTTCCATTACTTGAGAGCAATTTCACCTCAGGCCCTGGACAGAGCACTTTATAAATAACATTTAATGAATCCTTGAAAACCCCTAAGTGATATGTTTTACAGACATTGTAACCAAGCTCAGTGGAATGAATTTACCTTCCCAAAGGCACAAAGATATTAGGTGGAGGGCCAAGATTTGTTTAGTTCCAAAGTTTTCTCTTGAGGAAATGAAATGAATAAAGAAACAATAAAGCTTTAAGAAATCATACAAAGTTCTCTCTGTTACAGATTATTCCAATTATGGTTTTCTAGGAGAATCTCATGCATCCTGTTACCTCCTACGACCCACTGAAAGACCCACTTCTTCTCCCACAAATGAAATTGAGTAAAGCAGTCATCTGGAATGCAAGTGATGTACATTTCTGAGAGTCATTTGTAAACTTCTGGAAAAGCTACCTGCCAACAACTCTAGCCTCAATAAGATAATTAAAAGTTACAGTGTGTGGTAGATTATATTACTAGTGAGAATTACACGAGTATATCCCACTTTCTCTAATATACAGCGGAAGCCTAGAAGAGACATTGTCCAATGATTCGAGGGAATAAATAAACAACATTGATGTTGAACTGCAATACCCTCAGTATAAAAAACAGAAACAAACCCTCATTTTCTCTTTAATAAATCCTGAACCACTGTTTCACCAAAATACTTTTTTTATCTTTTATTTTTGGTTGACATGCAATAATTCTATACATTTATGTGCTGCAAAATGGTATTTCAATACTTGTACACAATATATAATGGCCAAATCAGCGTAATTAGCATATCCATCACCTCAAACATGTGTCATCTCTTTGTGTTATAAACATTCCAAATCCTCTTCTAGCTTTTTGAAATCATACATTAAATCATTAACCATATTAACCCTACAGTTCCACAGAATGCTAGAATTTATTCCTCCTATCTAGCTGTAATTTTGTATCTATGAACCAACTTCCTATTCTCCCCTCCCTCACCCTTCCTAACCTTTAATAACTACAATTCTACTCTCTACTTCTATGAGCTCAACTTTTCTTAGCTTCCACATATGAGTGAGAATATAATGACTTTATCCTCCTGTGCCTAACTTATTTCACTTAACATAATGTCCTCCAGGTTCATCCAAGTTCAGCAAAGCATTTCTGAACTACAAACCTGAACAAAAAGAAATCCTCCTCCATTTGGCAGAATTCTCCAGAGAAACAGAACCAATAAGATGTATACATAGAGAGTGATTTATTTTAAGGAATTGGCTCACATGATTGTGGGGGCTGGCAAGTCTGAAATCTGCAGGGCAGGCCAGCAAGCTGGAGACCCAGAAAAACGTGATCAAGACTGATGTAGCAGTCTTGAATGTGAAGGCAATCTGGAGGCAGAATTTCTCCTTCTTTGAGAAACCTCTACCTTTTCTTTTAGGCCTTCAATTAATTTGGACAAGACTCATTCACATTACAGAGGGTAATTTGCTGTTCTGAAAGTCTATTGATTTAAATATTAATTCCATCTAAAAATACCTTCACAGCAACATTCAAATTGGTGTTTAACCAAACAAATAGATAACAATAACCTAGCCAAGTTGACACATAAAATTAACCATCACATCTTCTACCTACCAATTATCAGTAAGTAGCAGTTCCATGTACCCAAATTCCCCTTCTCCTCTCTCACCCTACATACTCAAGTCCTGAAAATATTAACTTCCAAATACTTCTAGACGTCGTCATTCATTCTTCTTCATCCCCATGCCTACTGCCAAACTTTGTCTCTTACCTGAATTATTAAAATAACTCCCCTAACAGGTCTTATTGCCTCAAGTCTCATCCTTCTGTTATATTTCAAAACCATTAAACTCATTTTCTATCTTAAAATGCTTCAGTAATTCTTCATTTTTTACCAGACAAAATTCAAGATCCCTACAGCATTGCCTACAAGGCCCTTCATGATACAGCCCCTCTGCCAGCCTTTCCAGTTCTATCTCCTACCCTGTAATCTTTCTTACTCCAAACCAGACAGTGACTTGCAAGTGTAACAATTCAAGTGCTGCCCCCTCTACTAGTAATGCCTTGCCATGGAAAATGCCGACTCTTCCATCATTTTCCTTCTTCCCTGACTATGCCCACCTTTCCCACCCATACTTCCTACAATACAAATTGACATTTTCCTTTTTCTGAGTTCTCATTGTTCTTAGTTCATGCTTCTAGTGGTCTCATTTCATGTGCACATTAAAATGTATTTATGGCTGGGCTCAGTGACTCAGCCTGTAATCCCAGCACTTTGGGAGGCTGAGGCGAATGGATTGCCTGAGCCTGTGGGTTTGAGACCCACCCAGGCAACTTGGCGAGACCTCGTCTCTACAATAAATCAAAAAATTAGCCAGGCGTGTAGTGTGCGCCTATAGTTCCAGCTACTTGGAAGACTGAGGCAGAAGGATCGCTAGAGCCCAGCAGGTCAAGGCTGAGGTGGCCCGGAGCATGCCATTGCACTCCAGTCTGGGCGACAGAGTGAGACTCCAACTTAAGAAAAAAAAAAAGTATTTACACGGTTGTCAACACCATTAATATGTAATCTTGTTAGAAAGAAGAGATTTTGTCTCTATTCTTCTTTTTACCTTCAGTTCCAAAGGCAAAACCCAAGAGGGGCTTCAAAATGGCTGACCAGAGGCATCTCACACTTGCCTCCTTTACAAAAAAAGAACAAAAATAGTAAGTAGATAATCACACTTCAGATAAATAATCCCAAGAGAAAACTGGAATTCAACAGAGAAGTGATAGGAAACACCTAAAGGAAGGCAGCCTGCTCAGCCAGAACCAATTGGGATCCCAGAGAGACTCCTCAGTGTGGGGAAAAGGTAAGTGGGGCCCCCAGTGATCCACATTCCTATATGGACTCCTACAATTCTAGCCATGGAAAACTCTTTGACACTCGTGGGCCCTGGAGCTATCATAGGGAGCTTCCTGGGGACAACAAGGCAGTACTCCACAGTAGGTATTCACACTAGGTCCTCCCATACCCTAAGTCCTAAGCAGCCATAGCAAGGTACCATTTTGAGATTCCAGCCCTCTGCAGACTGCACACTGCTCTGAATTCCAAAAACACCTGCATCTCCACATCCCTGTATCCCCACTGACATCCCTTACCTGCAGCCCCATGACTGGCTGCTGCTGCAGGGGCTAACAAACAGTGACCCCACTTCCTCCACCAGTGGAACCACCTCATATTTTAACATGCCCAGATAGAGGTCCCCATCCGTGGCTGCCACTACTGCAGACTGCTGCAACTGGGATGAAGCATAAGCTGTGCCCCCTCCTCATCAGTATTTAGCCAGAGGCCTGGAGATCACCCTGCCTCTGCTTACCACAGCCAGCACCTACGTGCACCACCAAGGCGGTCTGAGGACAAGCCTACCCAGCCTGACTTCACCCCACCCTCTGCCAGAGTAAGCAGTCTGGGGCCCTGGAGATCACCCAGCCCAGTTCACCACCATTGGCACCTGAGTATCACTCTCCAGGAGCCTGAGGTTGGGTCTATCTACCCTGCTGCTACCATTACAGCTGGTGCCTACAAGCATGTACCATATGCAATCCTGAAGACTGACCTTCCCAGCCCATCACAGTCACTGCTAACAAAATGGACACCACTTGAGACCCAGGGGGTTGTCCCACCACCACTATTGCCATTGCCCATACACATCTGCTGCCCAAGAGCCTGAGAACCTGCTTATCCACCTGACCCACCACTCCTATCATTGGTATCCAAGCAAGCCACCTTGAGGCCCAAGAATCAGCCCACTTGGACCCAATAACACTGGTGCCAGCGTACACCACCCTGGGGCTCAAGGACAGGCACGCTCAGCCCACTACTGCCACCACTGGAGCACAGAGACTGATTCACCTAGCATCAAGTCCTCAACAACATTTTACCACAGTCTCTACCAATAACCACTCCCTAAGGCAATGAGAAAATTATTGACAGAACTAATACTGTTTACAGTCAAAGATATTATACAGAGACTATGCTAATACATATAACCAGAATCAAAGCCAAAGTGCCCTACCCAGTCAACACCATAGACACATCTTCAGGAAAATGTCCTCCCCTATAAAAGCAAATTCAAAAAATTGAAAGAAAAAATGGATACACTAGATGTGCAGATAGCAATGTAGGGACACAGAAAACATGAAAAAGAAAGGAAACGTGACACGCCCCAAAAGAATATAATAATTATCTAGCAACAGTTCTGAATCAAAAAGAAATTTACAAATTCCCAGGAAAAGAATTCAAAGTATTGGTTTTAAAGAAACTCAATGAACTACAAGAGACTACTGAAAAACAATTAAAATAAAACCGAAAAAAAATTCAGGATATAAATGAGAAATGCAATACATATAATAATATATATAATAATATATATAGTAAATATATTTATATTTTATAACATAAATTTATACATATATATATATTAAAATACAACCAAACAGAAATTCTGAAACTGAAGAATTCATTGAATTAAATACGATATACATTTGAAAACTTTAACAATAGACTAGATTATGCAAAGGAAGAATTTCAGAATTTGAAGACTGGTCTTTTGAAATAAGACAGACAAAAATCAAGAAAAAATTTAAAAGAACGATAAATACTTTTATGACAAATTGGACACATAAATTGACCAAATGTTTGAATTTTTAGAGTCCCAGAAAGCAAAGAAAAAGCAAAAGAGTTAGAAAACCAATCTAATGAAATAATAGATGAAAACTTTCTAAGTCCAATCAGAAATATATACATTCAGGTACAGGAGACTCAGAGATCCCCAAACAGATACAATGCAAAAAAAAGGTCTTCTCCATGGCTTATTATAATCACACTGTCAAAAGTAAAAGACAAAGAGAGAATTCTAAAAACAGCAAGAGAAAAGCATCTAGTAACTTATAAAGGAAGCCCCATCAGACTTACAACAGACTTCTCAGCAGAAATCTTACAGACCAAAAAATAATTAAATGATATGTTGAAAGTTCTGGGGGGGAAAAGAAAACCTGTGAGACAGGGATACTATATCCAGCAAAAATTATCCTTCATAAATTAAAGATAAATAAAGTCTTTCCCAGACAAACAAAAGCTGAGGAAATACTAGACCAGTTTTACAAGAAATGCTTAAGGAAGTCTTACACTTAGAAGTGAAAGAACAACATCTACTATTATGAAAACACACAAAAATATGAAAACACTAGTAAAGATAGGCCTGGTGGCTCATGCCCATAATATCAACACTTTAGGAGGCCAAGGCAGTAGGATTGCTTGAGCCCAGGAGTTTGAGACCAGCATGGGCAACATAGTGAGACCTCATCTCTACCAAAAATGTATAAGAAAAAATAGCCAGGCATAGTGGCACACACCTGTAGTCCCAGCTACTTGGGCGGCTGAGGCAGGAGGAGCATCTGAACACAGGAAGTTGAGGTTGCAGTGAGCCATGATAGTGCCACTGCACTCCAGCCTGAGCAACAAAGTGAGAGACCCCAACCTAAAAAAAAAAACAAAAAAAAAACCCACTGTAAAGTCAAAACATAAAGAGAAAAGACTCAAATGTTATCACTATAGAAAACTACCAAATCACAATGATAAACACAAATAATAGAAGAAACAAAATATATATAAAGCAACCAGAAATCAATTAATTTTTCATTAATTGTTTTAATTTTGATTCCTTAATCAACCCTCATACATACAATGTTAAACACAAATGAATTTAAAAATTCACTTAAAAAATACAGATTGAAGAATGAATTTCTCTAAACAACCACACATACGCTGCCAACGAGAAACTCGTCAAACTTGTAAAGAAACATTTAGACCTAAAGTAAAGAAATGGAAAAAGATATTACATGCAAATGAATACCAAAATTGTGCAGGAGTAGCTACACTGATATCAGATAAAACAGACTTTAGGTCAAAGCCAGTAAACAAAGACAAAGGTGGCCATTATATAATGATAAAGAAATGATTCAATCAGCAAATATTATAATTCTAAACATATATGCACCCAACACCAGAGAACTCAGATATATAAAGCAAATATGATTCGTTTTTTGTTTTTTGTTTTTTTGGAGTTGGAGTCTCACTCCATCACCCAGGCTGGAATGCAGTGGCACGCTCACAGTCACCCCAGCGTCGACCTGCTGGGCTTGGGTGTTCCTTCTGCTTCAGCCTTCCAAGTAGCCAGAACTACAGGTGCACACTACCACGCCCAGCTAATTTTTTACTTATTGTAGAGATGAAGTCTCACCAAGTTGCCTGGGCTGCTCTCAAACCCACGGGTTCGGGCAGTACTCTCGCCTCAGCCTCCCAGTGCTGGAATTACAGCCTTGAGCCACCACACCCTGCCATGATTAGATTTAAAGGGAGAGATAGACTCCAATACAATAACAGCTGGGGACTTCAACACCTCACTCTTAGCAATAGACAGATAAAAAAATTAAGAAAAAAAAAACATTGGATTTAAACTGCAAATTAACCAAGTAGACCTAACAGATGTTTACAGAACATTTCATTCAACAGCTATAGAATACACATTTTCTTCATCAGCACAGGAAACATTTTCTAGAAGAAAAGCTAAACAAATTTTTTTTTTTTTTAGAAAGCAGGATTTATTGAGAGGACAGAAAAGCTCCCACAGTGGGAGGGGACCTGAGGGGGTTTCCCTAAACAAATTTTTTTAAATGAAATAATATCAAGTATCTTCTCTGACCACAATGGAATAAAACTAGAAATCAATAACAAGAAGAACTTTGAAACCATACAAACAAGGCTAGGTATGGTTGTTCATGCCTGTAATCACAGCATTTTGGGAAGCTGAGACAGGAGGATCACTTGAAATCAGGAGTTGGAGTCTTGCCTGGGCAACATAATGAGATTTCATCTCTACATAAAAATATGTATATATATTTTGGCCACTTATTTATTTACTTCAATAGCTTTAGGGGGTACAAATAGTTTTTGGTTACATGGTTGCATTGTATACCGGCGAAGAAGTCTGGGCTTTGAACGTACCCACCACTCCCACCTGTGTGCATTGTACCTGAGAGGTAATTTTTTTGTCCCTTCACCCTTTTCCCCCTTCCCCATTCTGAGACTCCAATGTCCATTATATCATTCTCTAAGCCTCTGCAGAACCTTAATATAGTTCCCACTTATAAGTGAGAATATGCAGTGTTGGGTTTTCTGTTCCTGAGTTAGTTCACTTAGGATGTTGTTCTCCATTTCCACCCAAGTGTTGCAAAAGACATTATTTAATTCTTTTTGACAGCTGAATAGTTTTTCCATGGTGTATATATACCACATTTTCATTTACCACTAATCAGTTGTTGGTTGATTCTGTGTCTTCGCAATTGTGAATTGTGCTGCGGTGAACATGTGGGAGCAGGTGTCTTTTTTATATAATAACCTCTGTTCCTTTGAGTAGATACCTAGTAGTGAGATTGCTAGATCAAGAAGATCTACTTTTAGTTCTTTGAGAAATCTCCATACGAATTTCCATAGAGGTTATGTCAATTTATGTGCCCACCAACAGTGTATAAGTGTTCCCTTTTCTCTGCATTCATGCCAGCATCTATTGTTTTTTATTTTATTTTTGAATTGGAGTCTCACTCTGTCTCCCAGGCTGGAGTGCAGTAGCACACTCATGGCCACCCCAGCATAGACCTGCTGGGCTCCGACGATTCTTCCGCCTCAGCCTTCCGAGTAGCTGGGACTACAGGCGTGTGCTACCATGCCCGGCTAATTTTTTGATTTATTATAGAGACGAGGTCTCACCAAGTTGCCTGGGCTGGTCCTGAACTCATGGGCTCAGGTAATCCACTCGCCTTGGCCTCCCAAAGTGCTGGGATTACAGGCTGAGTCACTGAGCCCAGTTTTTGATTTTAAAAATAATGGTCGTTCTGACTGGTGTACGGTGATATCTCATCATGGTTATAATTTGAATTTCTCTGACAATGAGTGATGGTGAGCATTTTTTTCATATTTTTATTAGCTATTTGTACATCTTATTTATTTATTTATTTATATTTCAAAGATGTAAGGTACAGTTCAGGATTAGGTATACAAGTAGTCATCATACAGGTAAAGTTTGAGTCTCTCTTTGGTTCCCACTTCGCCTGATTTGAGATCAGTTTCTCTTATTGAAGTTATTCCCCCCTTAGCTGTATCCCACTACTGCCAATCACTTTCTTATAGTATTATGGTAAATGTTCAGGGTCCACATATGAGTGAGATCATGTGGTACTCAGTTCTTTGTTACTGTGACAGATCACTGAGTATTTTAGACTCTAAATCCATCCACATTGCTACAAAGTCCATATGTTTGTCCTTCTTTACCACTGTGTAACATTCCATCGTGCATATGTACCACATTTTTTCAAAATCCAGTCCAGTTTTGATGGGCAGCACAGTTAGTTCCATGTTATTGCTATTGTGAATAGTGCTGCAATGAACATGCATGTGCAGGTATCTTTTTTGTAGAATGATTTGAGTTCCTCCGGGTATATTCTCAGCAGGGGGATTGCTGGGTCATATGGGAGGTCAATTTCTAGTTCTTCTAGAAATCATCATACTGTTTTCTATAGAGGTTGAACTAGTTTGCATTCACACCAGCAGTGTAGAAGCATTCCCTTTTCTCCACATCCTTACCAACATCTGTTGTTGTTTGTTTTATCAATGATGGCCATTCTTACTGGGGTTAGGTGGTATCTCAATGTGGTTTTGATTTGCATTTCTCTGATGGTTAGTGAGGCTGAGCACTTTTTCATGTGTCTGTTGCCTGCTTGTATATCTTCTTTTGAGAAGTGTCTGTTTGTGTCTTTTGCCTACTTTTTAATGGGACTGTTTTGTTTTGTTTTGTTTCCTTTTGGCACATTTGAGTTCCTTGTAGATGCTAAATGTTAGACTTTTGTCAGATGAACAGTTGGCAAATATTTTTTCCCTTTCTATAGGCTGTTTCCCCACTCTCTTGATGGTTTCTTTTGCTTTGCAGAAGCTTTTCAGTTTGATGAAATCCTACTTGACTGTCTTATCGCTTATGGCAAGAACATCTGGTGTTTTGATCAGAAATTGCCTATTCCAATTTCCATAAGGGTGTCACCCACATTTTCTAAGATTCTCATAGTTTACGGTTTTACATTTATGTCATTGGTCCATTTAGAGTTGATTTTTTGTGTATAGTGATAGATAGGGATTCTGTTTCAATCTTCTGCATGTTGTCAATCAGTTTTTCCAGCACGATTTACTGGATAGATTCTCCTCTCCCCAGTGGTTGTTGCTGGAGGATTTGTCAAAGATAGGTTTGTTGCAAAATTGAGATTTTGCTTTCAGAATCTCTGTCCTGTTCCATTGGTCCATATGCCTGCTCTTGTACCAGTACCAGGCTGTTTTGATTATTGTAGCCCTACAGTAAAGTTTAAAGTCTGGAAATTGATACCTCCCACTTTGTTTTTGTTTTTTTTGCTAAGGATTGTTTTGGCTATTCATGGTCGTTTATGTTCCATATGAATTTCTGTATTGTCATTTCCAGGTCTGAAGAATGATGTCGGTAATTTAATGGCTATTGTGTTGAATCTGTAGATTGCCTTTGGTAGGATGGACATCTTAACAATGTTGATTCTTCCTATCCATGAGCATGGAATATTTTTCCACTTGTTTGTATCTTCTTGGATTTCTTTGAGCAGTGTTTTGTAGTTCTCATTGTAAAGGTCTTTCACTTCTCTGGTTAGGAAGATGCCAAGGTATTTCATTTGTGTGTGTGTGTGTGTGTGTGTGTGTGTGTGTGTGTGTGTGTGTCTATTGTGAATGGGATTGTGCTTTTTATGTATTGTATATTTCAAAGCACCTTGAAGAGAGTACTTGAAATCTCTTCAACACAGAGAAATATAAGTACTCAAGGTAACTTATCCCTGACTTGGTCATTATACGTTTTGTGCAAATAATAAATGTTTACATGCACCCCATAAATATGTAAAGTATTATGTATTGATAAAAAAATAAAAAGACAATGTCCAGTATAATTCCCATCACTTAGCAATCACTCAATAAAAGTTTGCAATAGCTTTTTTGCTTGCTTGTAAACATTTCCTTCTTGATGTAAGCTTCTTTTGGAGAGTAATTCTTTTGTTTACCTGATTCTCAACATAGTTCCTGGCATATAAGAGACATCTAATAAAGATCTGTCAAATGAATGAGCACCTTAGCCATTAAAATATCCTCTTTGTTTTTCTTATACTGAAGTCTCTGACTAGGTAAATGGTTCGCCTTGCATGGATTAGTCTTCTTTTTTGTTTTCCTTTTCCTGCCTGCCTTCACCTATCTTAGAGACTGCGCAGTTACTGTGTACATGCTAGGGATACAATTATGCTTGTTGATTATGCGATGAATAGCCTTTACACTTGTGCATTCTTTCCTCTGATTAAGAGCTTTCTGATGTCAAAACTTGTGCCTGACCCTGGTGTAGTGACCTGTGGAAAACCACACTGAACGCATCTATCCAACTAGGTCAACTCTACCCGGGAAAGATGGAGTGCGTGTCTCTTGTGATTAACTGGTACACATCTCTAGAAGGCATGCACCAATACTCTCCAAAAGAAGTAAATTTCATCTTTATGATCAGATGAAAGATGAGAACAGGAAGAGGTAGAGGGAGGAAAGCCACTGCTGAAGAAGAGTGTTCCATGCATGTACCTTGGGACTGAAATGAAGCCAGAGCTAACTGGAGTGAATGGACTCTGGTTGTGGCAAGAGTTCACCCTGAGCCCAGAAACTCACTATTACTTCCAGAGCAAGCAGCACCTAAGGTGATAAGCCCTTTGCATTGAGTCTTTGATCAGAGTTCTCAGTTTCTTGGCCCCATTCACACCTAAAGCCCTGGACTCCCACAACCCATTCAATCCTTACTTTTCTCTATTCCTTTTTATTATATCTCCTGTTTCTAGGTCCAAGGTCAACTCTCCAGAACCTAAAAACAAATACGACTTCTCCAATGGAGGTCAGCCTCTCTTTTGGAAATGATTTTTAGGATAAGCAGAGTAGCAGAATGAAAAGAGCAGTGGCTTTGGAGTAATCAGACCTGGACTTGAATCACTTTCACAAGCATCATCACAATCACCTTGGACAAGCATCTTAACCACCCATGCCTCTGTTTTTTAATGGATTTAATATCCCCATTAAATAACCTCATAGGGTAGTTTTGTGTATTAAATGGGATAAACAAGAATAGCAGCTATAATCAGTATCATTCACCCTCTTTCTCTTTCAGCATCCATCCTGAGATAACGTCTTTCCCTGCCTGGTTTCAGTCCTGAACAGTCAACCCTATCTCCCTAGGTATCCCTAATGATGACTAAACTAGAAACGTTCTGTTTGGGTCATTGTTGTTTCCTTAAAAACATCACCTTGCTCTCCATAAGAGAGTTTTTAAAACTTGAGCACTTGCTGTATACTTGTTTTTTATTTTATTTTATTTTATTTTATTATGTTATTGTGGGGTACAGTTAGGGGTTAGGCATACAAAAATGTTTCGTTCAGGTACCCTTGTTGATAAGAGGTGTCTCCCCATCCCCAGACAGATACCCACCACCATTAATCC
>CAUYQG010147674.1:0-27379 GCA_963574415.1 Tarsius wallacei | reverse complement strand
ATTTATTTAATGGCTTTAATTGAACAGGCCCTAATTAGCCATGCGCCAACAAGAAGTTTGCTTTATTTTTGTAACTTACTTCCTTTTCACTAAAAAAATCATATGTGATAATGGCAAAATTTGTTAACCTCTTTGAGCCTTCATTTACATGTATGCAAAATAGAAATAACAAGCCGGGCTCGGTGGCTCAGCCTATAATCCCACGCCTTGGGAGGCTGAGGTGAGTGGATTGCCTGAGCCCGCGGGTTCGAGACCCGCCCAGGCAAGGAAGACCTCATCTCTACAATAAATCAAAAACTAGCCGGGCGTGGTAGCGTGCGCCTGTAGTTCCAGCTACTTGGAAGGCTGAGGCGGAAGGATCGCCGGAGCCCAGCAGGTCGAGGCTGCGGTGGCCGGAGCGGCCACTGCACTCCACTCCAGGCGACAGAGTGAGACTCCAACTCAAAAAAAAAAGAAACAAGGAAATAAACCAAGAAGACACTCTCTGATAATAATTGCTATGGACAAAACGAAAAGCAGGTCATAAGGTAGGTGTCATTCTAAAAGGAACATTTCTCTGAATGGTGACTTTTGGAAAACAAGACAAAACAAAAGAAAACAAAAAACATAGATGACAAGAAGGATCTAGCAGATGAAGATTGAGGAGAAGGGCATGGTAGCCAGAGGAAACAGCTAATGAAACAGCTTGCAGAAAGTCTGGAACACTAAAAATGCCAGTATGACTGCAGTGCAGTGAGAAAAGGGTGGATGCTAGATGAAATCAGAGTGTTAGATATGGACTATGACAGGGTGATGTTGCTTCCTACAGGTCATGGTAATGAATCAGGAAGTTAATACAAATGCAGTGGGAAGCAACTGGAGAATTTTAAGGAAGCAAAGAACATAATATACCTAGTGTTTTAAAAGCTAGCTGCTGTGTGGAGACCACATTGTGGTGGGGGTGAGTGCGCGTGTGGAATCAGAGAGACCAGATAAAGACTACAATAATGAGTGTGAGAGATAATAGTGGTTTCAACGTGCATAGCAGAGATAGACATAGTGAGAGATAATTGCATTTAAGTAATTGCATTTAAGTCTATTGTGAAGGTAAGCCCACAATATGCACTTATGCGTGGTTATGCAGAGGAGAAAGAGGGGAATTAAGAATGGTAGCCAGGTTTCAGACTGAGCAATTGTTGGAATGGAGATGCTATTAACTGAGTTAGGAAAAACTGGGGAATGAACAGAGAGGTGAAAGGAGAGAGAGGAGGTCAATAAAATTAGGAAGCCACGCGACTTAAACAACCTTATCATTTCTATTAATTATTTTATGTTCAAGAGGCTCTCACTTTTATAGATCCCTGGAAGGGGAAGAAGCTATGTGAGAATACTGATGATTTGCTAGAACTTCTCTAGAATTTCAAGACAAAAAAAAAATGCAGGCCAGAGGAAGGGAAATCTAGCCCCTCTGAGGTTGTGAGTAGGCTTCCAATCTTCTCTGAGAAGAAAGATATTTAATTCATTCTCTGTTTATATTCTAAGACTAGGATGGTAGTTCCCTTGGGAGTCCTCCAAGCCACTGGACAAATGTGATGTTCTGCTGACGCATCCATTTTACTTGAAGATTTTAAAAGGTTGTGAGGGCAAGTTTGAGAAGCTTAACTGTAAGTAATTGATAGTGTTATTTGTAAATTATGTAATAAACCTAAAATTGTCTATTTTTTTTAGACAAAAGATGAGATTACAAAATGCTCCTCAGAGACCTCTAGGTTTTAAGGATTTTAAGCAGAGGAGTAAAAAAAATCAAGCTGCCTTTTTAAAAGAGTCATGTGTCTGCGAGTTTGAGACTGGATTGCTGTGGAGATGGTGGAGTAGGGTTAAGCAAGACTCCAGACTCAGTGGACCCTTAGTGTTAGCTGTTATGTCTATTGAGGCATGGATACCAGGAATGAGATGCAGCAAGGCAGACAGATTCAAGAGGTCTATGGGGCATGCTGATTAGTTATGAACACCTGGATAAAGCAAAGGGAGATTTAAACATCAGTCCCAAGTTTTCTGTCTTTAGTCTCTGGTGGGTAGTGGTGAGATCACTAAGATCAGAAACAATGAAAGTTATACAATTTGAATACGAGATGATGACTTTAGCATTGGACGAACTAGGTGAGATCCAAATGGTAGGAGTAATAGGATTTACAGTTCTGGTGCTCAGGAGAAAGGTCTGGGTTACAGAGAGCAAGTGGAAATGATCAGAATAGAACTATAATTGAAACCATGGAGGTGATTGAGATGACTTTCTCTGTGGAGAAAGAAGAGAATATGCCTGTGGGAGATTCTGAAAAATACAAATATTCAAGAGACAAGAAGAGTAAACACTATTCACAAAAGGAACCAAGAAAGCATAGAAAAGGTGGGAAGAAAACCAGAAATATGAGACCAAAAGGAGAGAAAATTCAAGAAAGAGTGATCAACTGCACAAATGTTTTAGAGAAGCCAAATAATAAAAAGACTGAACCTTGTTCATGGGGTTTAGCAGCACAGAGTATTTGTCAAAAATGTGCATGAGGAGGACAGAAGCCAGACTGATTAGTGAAGAAATGAAAGGAACAGACTTGGAAATAGTGACTGTCACTCAATTTTTCAAGAGTCTTGTCCAGGAAGAGTGGAAGATAGGAAGAGGAATCATGTATTTATGGAGGTGATTTTTAATTTTAAAGAGAAAAACTGAGAATTTTAAATGCTAATGTTAAGGAGTTAATAGGGGTAGCTAATGATAATTTGAGGATAGAAATATCTAAGAAAAAATTCTGAATAAATAGGAGAGATTGACATCCATGTACACAGTGAGTGATATGCCTTGAACAGGTTGAGAAACAACTTTTCTATTGTTACTGCAAAGGAATGAGAACTGGATGAATCTATATATTGGCAAGTTTATTTGTCCTCTTAGAATGTAAAGGCAATGCAATATGGTAAGAATAAGGAGGTTGGGGAGAGGGAAAAGATTGGATAGCACTGTGGAAAATGATAAAAAGAGCTGAGTGGGAAACATAGGTTTATAATATGGTATTGAGTAACTAGTCAAATCTGGACACTATCAGTAACGTCCTTCCTACACTTGTGAGAACTTTATCCAGTGGTTCTTAAAGCCCAGAATAACCTAAAGAAGTTTATCAATGGGATTGGTTAAAAACTGGGTTTTGGCTGGTGAAACTCTTAGGAGGAGAGGACCATCATAAGAAAAACAAGGTAAGCACATTGAGGATATTGGTCAGACACTACATGAAATCATGAACCATGAACTCTGACAGAGAGTGAAATATAAAAGGAAAGGTAAAAAAAAAAAAAGGAAGAAGATGGTAGATAAGGAGAAAATGGAGAAATCAACAGATTGGCGATATCAAGAGGTTGAAAAATAAGAGTAATGATAGAGTTTGAAAGATTGAAGATTGTAGCTAGAAAGTAAGTAGCTTGATTTTATAATTGTCAAAGTAAAATTTTCAGGCTTTAAGGCATGGACATGGGTGATTGTCACGGAAGTAGAGGTGAACATCTTCAGAACTGAGGATATCGGTGAACAGATGAACAGAGACAGTGTTGAATGAATGCCCTTGTGAACACCAAACTAAAGCAAGGTGATGCCAGGGCTAAAGGCATAAGATAAATCTGAGAACCAGTTAAATGAGAAGGAATAAAGAAGTTGGTAGGTGACAACAGAGAGGACTGAGGAATATGCATGCTAATATTGTGACCATCAGTTTAGTCAGTACAAGCGTATGTGACTGATTTGGACCAATATTAAGAGAGTCTGTGGTCTCACAATGATTTTTCTACTTCTGATTTATTTATTTAGACTTTATTTTAAAGTGTTAAGTTATTTTAAAACATATTAGTATTATCTCACCAGATTTATTTCTGATCTGATGGGTACTAGTGAATAAGTCACTCCAAAAAAAAAAAAAATCAAATATTTATCTCATCTCTACTATGACAGGTATTACAAAAGATTAAAAAGTAATGAGACACAGCTCAGTCTTTGAAATATTTGCAATGCAGTAGATAAACTCATTTGATGGAAATCAGAATAATGTAATGTTATCACATGTGTGCTTTATGAGAGGGCAAACCTAGAAGGGTTTGGGACAACATGAGGTGACTGGAAAATTTAGGAAAGTAAGCACAACTTATAAAAATAAAAGAAAAAAAATTTTAAAAGAGGGTTAAAAAGTATCTTCTGTTTTTTTTAAATTTTGTTAATTTATTATAGAGATGAGGTCTCACCAAATTGCCCAGGCTGATTGTGAACCCCTAGTCTCAGGCAATCCTCTCACCTTGGCCTCCCAAAGTGCTGCTGGGATTACAGGTTTGAGCCACCACACCCAGCCTAAAAATTATTTTATAATTCTATCTAGGACCTGGTCATCCTGGCCTATATCATACTCGAGGGACAGTAATATGTGCTTTAGAAAGTGACTGTCAAGATACAGTTGTACTTCAGTGATCACGTCTGGTCTAAAAACCACACAAGGGTTGGGAGGTAAATGCAAATTTCTTTTAATTTGTATGATTTAGGCTGCCAAAGGAGGGGAGCAATTCGGGAAACTCCCAGAGGGTTCTTGTTATCTGGCAGAAATAGAATTTTTGATACCATTTTTGAAAGAGGTCAGGGCTTGTTTTATCCTACTATACAATGGGTTTCAGACTTTGAACCAGCAGAAGGATTGCTTAAGGTCCAATGTTCTGAAAGATGTTCTGAGAGTGTGTTCCTTCAACTAATGTGGAAGCTCCTATGGTTGCAATAGCCTGTGTGAGGTCTCTTGGTGGGGGGGGACTCCCAAGGTAAGTCTGGTTCCATGATCTTCCCTTTGATGAGTCACTTTGTGGTATGATCTGGAAATGAACCAAACACACTTACATTAACACTATGAATATTCTACATTTATGCTGAAATAGTCAAATGTACTGCACCAGAAAAGCAAACAATACAAACAAGCCTTATTCAACACCATAATGAAAATTCATGTGGTGTGTAAAATAGATGAGGCTTAGTTTGAATCACATACTACCACCTAGCAACTATATGACTATATGAGTAGCATGAGACTCATTTCCTCATCCGTGAAATGAGGATAACAGAATAACTAACTCATTAATAGTTGTGAGGATCAAACAAGATGCTGTAAAGTGTTTTGCACATTACCTGCCATACAGCAGGAAGGTATCTATAAGTTATAACCATTGTTATTTTGGAAGAATCAATACCTAGGTGAAAGTGTAAACATAAAAATAGTCACACCTGTGTTTGAATCTGAGCACTACCGTCTGAATAGTAAAACATCTGAGTGTGTTTTTGCCCGGGAGAAATGATAGTAACAAACTCTATAGGTTGCTATAATTATTAAATAAAATGACAGAATGACTGGCTCTTAGAAGGTATGAACGACAGAGCAAAGTATTATTTATTTCAATGACATTCATGTCAATGTTTCTTTCATTTATTGCATATGAGTCCATGGATCTGCGTTATGAAAAGAGTCATTGTCTGAGACCATCTTCCTCACCTTTAATGTTGGGAATATGGGATTTGACAATCCCTATGGTAATCTGCACCTGTAAATCTTTACAAAAGCACTGAGGTTTTTTTAAGGGATCAGATTCATTAAAGAATCCTGGAATAATTGGGGGGGAAAAAAAAAACCTTCTATCTGGTAGTTTTATGGACATTCTGCATTGCCTAAGAGGGTAAATTCAAGGATGGCTCTGAATGGAAAAATCACATTTCCTCTTTATCCCCTCTTAATTGAAGCCCCTTGTTTGATTCTTTTGATATTGTTGCCCTTTAATATTTTTCAAAGTTTTTCCCCCTATTTTCTTCAAAATATAATAACTACTCAAAAAAGTTAATTCTGTTTCTGGTGTCACTAATGAACATTTTAGTCTGTTTGTTTAAAACTGCCATGAAGTCTTTTAAATATGAAAATAAAATTTAAAAATTCATTATTGAAAAAAACTGATGTTGTGCTTTGAAACATGACTGAGTTCCACAAAGGAATACAATAGTAATTTACTTTCTGTCACTTCCAAAGTTAACTGAAGAAGAAAAAAAAAATCTGACAGGCAAACAGGCAAATCACAGACAAAACTGCAGAGCAGAGGGACAAGAAGGGGAAAAAAAAAACACTTAAAAAGCTGAGCTTCCAATCTCCTCCCACCAGTCTCTGTGAAGGATGACTTCAGTCCCTTTCTTAACTAATTCTGTCACTGTAAAATCCTACAGTCATTCTTCCACACATAAAGGACAAATAAGCTCAAGAGGAGGACCTAGATGCTTTCAGTTTTAACTATTCACCAATGGTGGAAAAGGCAGAATGCCTAAGCTATGTCTTTGTGACCAATAGGATAGCTGTGTATCTCTCACATGACTCACTGCCCCTGTCTTTCACATGGGCTGTAATTTAGTTCAATTCAGAACTGCAGATAGTACAGCTTGCACAGGAGAAGGGATGCCTGAGCACAAGTGACTGAGTTCCGAGTGACTTTATGAAGCACTTTCCACCTTCCTCCGGCAAGAAAACAGGGATTCTGCACCTGCATCAGGGACAGTCTGGCAAAAGCCTCTGCTCTGCCTCCGGGAATGAGGAACTAGAGCAAATAACCATTTTGAAATTGTGAGTATACATTTCTTTCCGTCAAGTGTACTGATTAAAATAGTTTAATGTCATAAGCATCAAATATTTGGAGATTTTTTAAAGGGACTCTTTTATGTGTATATTGAAGGGTATTCAACCGGCAGGAAAATATTCCAGGGACAATTGTTGCATGCTCTATTATGTTAAAGATAAAGAATTAAAAATAAAAAGTCAGGCATTCCAAAGAGTAGCTGTAGGAGGCTGTACACCGGAACATCGCTCCAGTGTGCTGCTTTGTTCATAAGAAAAAATGAAGGCACACACATATGTACTTAGTTCACTTCTTTTCGCTCTTTATGCCTCTAATCAGATTTGATCTGTCCCCAAGAAAAATAAAAGACAAACTTTGCTGACTTCACTGACAAGGGCACGATAGACTTTCCAGACATCTGACAGTTATTATAATTAGCTATGAAAGACTGCTAAGACACTTGCGGGCAAATAGCTCTTAAATTCTGAACAATGGCTTCAAGCCAGGGCTTTCTTTTTATTATTTTTTTTAACCACCACTTTTAATTTTATAATAATGACAGAGACCAAGCTGGTTTTAGTGTTTTAGTCCACAAAATGTGAAATAAAGTCCCAGCAGAAGTGAAGGCGACTGAAAGTGGCCAGTGTAAAGATAGAAGGAAAAGACGGCTTTCTGTCTTAGCATCCAGTCTTCCATGTATAAAGATTTTTTTTTTTTAATTCCTAATAGGGTGGAGTGAGGATGTGGGGGTGGGGAGGAAGCATGCAGAAGCTTCTTTATAGACTGCTTGAAGAATAAAATAACTTGGAATTTCTTCTTGCTAGCAGGCAAAAGATATGATTAGCATCTAAGCTCCTTACATTCATAGTAAGATTTTTTTTTGGTGGAGTTTCAAACAGAAGCAACATACAATGCAGTTTTTTAAAAATTTATTTATGGAATAATTGGAAACAAATGGAGAAAATGTTCTTGTATCACTGCTTTCCTTTATATTCAGCTAGGGTAATCTAGCAATGCATTATGCCTTTACTTCTAGAATCATCCAAATCCTTAAAAAGTTATAAGCTAAGTCTTATAAGAAATTAAAAGGCAAATCAAATCACTGTGATTATGACTAATGAAGATTTTGAATGACAAAGCCTCCAACAAGAAAAGAGTTTGTAAGGAAACATTGTCCCCCTCATTTTTAAAAGAGAATATTAACTCCATCAATTATTGAAAGGAATTATTCAAAGGCTCCAGACATAACTAATTATGGCTTAAAGAGAGCTGCCAGAGCAGAGCTTGTGTTCTAATTATAAAAGTCCAAGACGTTAGCATTCATTTTTTAAGGAGAACTTGAAAATAAATACAAATTTTCACATAATCTTTTAAAAATACACCATTTTTTTTTCTTTGTCTGCTCTCATATTATCTACACCTCCCCCACCGCCGCCCACTGTGTGCTGAGACACCTGAAGGCTAGACATAATGATCAACAGAGCTCCAGCCTGTCTGGACTCCAGCCAGATTTTTTTTCCCCCTTCTACAATCAAGGAGCTTGCACGCAATGCATGCCGAGCCTATTCCACTGCTATGTGCAGATCCGGGATGGAAGTCTTACACATACTGCGGAAAGATTAAAGACAACAATATCCCCTTTCTCTTACCCTAGACAGCCTCGATTTTTAACCCCTTCATTACCTTTAAAACCAAGACGTCTTATCCGTTCAAAGGCAGGTCTCAAGGGACTTTGCAACTCCTGCACCACATTATACAGATGCACATGCCTCATTTGCTGTAGAAATCTCATTTCAACAGAACCCATCAGGATATTTTAGAATTAACAGTGTGCCAAATAAACAAAACATAATTTGCTTGTATGAGAAATACGTTTTTTAATGAACTTAAGCTGTATGAAATCTGGAAAAAGTCAAAGGTCTGTAGAAAGATTCTTGCAAACCTTGCAGAAGATTATATACACTGTTACTGATGTTGTTCTTTAAGCATTTCTCTCTCTTTCTCTCTCTCTCTCTCTCTCTCCCCTTCTCTCTCGTCCTCTCTCTCTTTCTCTCTCTCTCTCTCTCTCTCTTTCCACACAGTGAACCAGGCAATTATATCATTATATCACAAAGAAATCCAGGTTAGCTGGTGATGTCATCACATATAAAATTTCGCCTTTGTGAACATTATTTTCAATCACCTAATTGCCAATGTCTGTTGGGTGTGTGCCCATAGGAAGTTTACGTGTCTGTGGGGTTAACCGACACCCACAGGAAGGACTATTTTATTTGGAGCTATCTTTCTTTTGAAGATGTGTTTATGGGGCAGTATGGGTATGTTTATCAAGATAGTCAGAGTTTCCTGATTCTTGGAAGTCTTATTAATATGCTGGTTGAACATTAGAGAAGTGGCTGAATTTCAATGATATGCATAGGATGTAGAGACGGTGAGCATTTTGAAATCATTTGGATGAAAATGCTACAATGCTGCCTTGAGCTTTCTTATTTGCCACTTAAATCTTTTTTACAATTAGCTTATTTCTTAAGGAAAGAATAATTTTATACAAATAATGTTCATTTCACGTGCTTTTATAAGGGGTTGTCTTAGAATTAGATGACAGTTAAATTTTTTATGTGCTGGTACAGTGTTTGTATTTATTTTCAAATCTATTTTATGGATCTTGCACTGAATAGTCACTCACTAAACAAGTGGTCAGATTTGTATTAACATATTTTTAGTATGTTATTTGATTTTACATAAATCAAATGAAACAAAGTTTAATACTTTTACCAAAACTATTGCCAGATTTGAGATGTATATAGAGAGCAACTGTACATACTTACTGCCTCTTAACTACCAAGTTTTGATATGTAATTTAAATTAATCTTCACTACTATAGAATGACTGGTATACTTATCAGTTTTTATATACCAAGTCATTGATACATGATTTTTAAAATTTTGGAATCTGCTCTTATTACTTCTTCATTCTTGCATGCGATAAAAGCATTAATTTTTAAAATATTTTCAAAGCATATGTGTATGAAGAGCACATGTCAACAAATTAATGAGATTCGTTTTGCCAATGTATTGTGTGATTGTTTTAAAACAACTGAAAAATGTTTAGTTCTTTTTTGCATTTATGTTATTATTGTTGACAAAAGCTTAAAGAATTGATACATTTTGTACCTAGAACAAGGTACTCAAGTTAGGTGGCATTCTATGGGGTAAGACTCCACTGTGGACTAATAAATAACTTTTTTGAGACGTTCTTGGGCTTGACTCTATAATTTTTGCATAAACAGATTTTCTAGCATATAGTGGAATTCTGGCCTGAGGATAAATTATATAATTGCTTTATCAAAGATAAAAAATGAACAAATAGTTATATTTAAATTTTACCTACTTTCTAAACACAATGCATGACATTGCCTACTGGGGATACAGGTTACTGAAAAGGCATCTTTCAAAGACAAGAAGATAATGGACTTGATTGAAATAGTTGAACTACGTAACGCCAATTCAAGAACAAATGGTTTTTCAGAGCATAACGGAGAAAGAACAATTTACTATAGTACAGTTTATTCTTCTTACACAATGGCAATGATTTATTTGAAATGGTAGAACAAACATAGTAGATATATAAAAACAGCCAATGGGTATCTATGTCAAGGATATGTCAAGATTCTTGTGCTTTATGTATTAGAATATTCTTAATCCAATCATTTATCTGAAGATACAGCTTAAGTCTACACTCTTGTTTAGCATGTGATGGTGTTATGATCACGAATGTCTTGTACATTCATGTAGTATATTTAGTATATATATGCATATACATATGATATATTGGAATATAGTCTTATTACCCAAAATAATTCTTGTCATTGTGTTATAATAAGAGTTTTAAAAGAAAATTAACATTTTGACACAATGAAGTTTAAATAGCAATGTCAGTGAGCTATGTCTATAGTAGCAGAGGGTATGCTCAGATATTGGATAAATTAATGTATTTATGTTGTAACTATTGCAGCTGTGCTCATATCAAAAGTATTTTAATTATGTCAAAAGATATGACTCTAATTTGGCAAACAGTATGAAATGTTATTTTTAAGTACTCGCTCTGTTTCTTACCACTTTGAAGATGATTTCTAAAAGAAGACTCGACACTTATAATCTGTCTTTATGAAAAGAGAAATTGTTTTCTGTTTAAACCTAGCCTTTAGGCATAGGGCCTGAAATTATTGAGAGTAGATGCCTGAGCACTGTGTAGAGAATGAACAAGAACTCAAGTTGCAGTGAGAAAAGAAGGGAGACTGGTTTGGCTGCTTCATGCCTCAAATTTTATTCTTCCAAGCCTATATGAAGACAATTAATCTGAGTAAAAATGATCCATGTTTTCAATTTTCAAAAGATCCACAGTTCTGTTGATACCCAATGAAGGAGAAGTGTTCTAAAAGTGATTGAATGTTCCACTGCCTGAAACTCAGTCAAGCTCAGTGAGGTGCTGGGGTCAAATGGGCTCATGAATCACAGATAGGAAATGAACTGTGTGTTGCATATTTGGAGCTTTAAAAAGAAACATTTGGGATATTTTACCATAAACAGATTTTGAGTTGATTTTTGGCACATCTTTTTAAACATCAAGCCTGCAGTTCAGCTGAAATAACTTTTTATATGTATAGTTAAGACCAGATGGCCACGTGCTCCTTTCTTATTTAGATGAGACTTTTCCTTTCAATAACATCTTTCTTCCTGACCTGCTTAAAAATTCCAGCGAATGAAATCAGCACAGAATTTTCAATTCTAATTGACCATGTGCAGAGGAAGGGCTAGTAGAGAAATCAGTAGAGGCATTGTGAGGTTCACTGCCTCAGTTTTGTCTTTGTGTTTTGCCCTTACCAGCAACTAAACTAATCAAAAGCATCTAATTTTTATTAATGTTAATATACTTGTAAGTATATTCCTCAGTGAAAATTATTTGAGTTGACTGTCATTCTATCACAAGTAATAAAAAAGTTATCATTCACTTATACAGTTCTAACTAGTTGGTAAGCAATTTATTTGTTGAAAAATACATTAAAATATTGGCATAATGATTGAATTAAGATGAAAGAATGATGATACTAAATTTATTTCCTTGTCGCTTAAATAAACTACCATTATTGGAAGATACGTATGTGTCTTACATATCCCATGAAAACATTATCTGTCTAAAATTTATTTGGTCATTATGTGTATAATTATCTTACAAAGAAAAATATGTTTTTCTGGAGATTTTACTTGGACTTGAACGTAAAAAATATCAAAACTAATAGGTGATTTACGTATTCAGTATACCTCAGAGAATTATGTATATTTAAAAAATAGGCATCTAAGTTTCTAGGGGTTTTTTTAGAAAAATTTTTGACTCATATAATTATCTTTATAACATATTATTACAGAACCAAAAATGTATTTTTAAAAAAGTTTATTATTAGAATGGTAAAAGTGTTAGACGAAAACATGTTATCCTGATAGCGACATTAGTTTGACCAATAAGACAGAAGAAAACATGAACCAGAGCTGTTTGTTGTAAAAATATATACTAAAGATAAGACTAACTCCAATTTAATTTTCAGTGTTATTGAAAAATATTGAAGTGGCCACACAGCAACTCTATCTCTGACTTTGTTTTCCTTGCCCATTTTTCTTCAGGTAACCTTTTATCTCAAGCAAATCTATTAATTGTAAAAAATGTGATGTTTCATCGTCAAAAGCCACACCAGTGCAATTGTTTGAAAAATGCAAGTCTTTTGAATGATAAAGTCAATCAACATTTTCTCTGTATCAAATCTGCACAAAAAATTGAATTGTAGTTGTCCACGAGATTAGCAACTCAACTATGAAGTCATGTTCTAAAGCACCAACACATAAATTCTTTAGGAACCTTGTAACATTCAAATTTCTGAGATCCTCATATATAGGGTAATATGAAAGATATATATCTCCTATTATGAGTAAATTTGTGCTACCAAAATATAAAGATTTTGCATCATGCCTTTAAGTATTTGTGTTGATTAATACTTCTCCTATTTGATGATTCTCCCTTTGATTTATGAACTACAAAAGGCCATTAGAAAAATAAATATATGGCAGTGATTTAGCCAACTCTTTTTCTCCTACCCCAAATGAATAAAATATATTTAGAAAGGTAAGAAATCAAGCTAAGTATAAACAAAAAAACTCAAGCATAATGCAGAGTCTAAGGTATTAAATTATACATATTTCTAGCTTAACTTTACTTTTAAAACAATATATTTTAATTAGAAATGAATCTAACTCTGTATGTATGTGGTAATAGATAATGGGATCTAGGGAAAATGATTACAATTACACTGGTGTTAAAATTTCAGATGGTGATAGTTAAGGTATTCTAAACAGATATGTCTAAATATGGAATAGAACTCTGAGCTACTCCCATTTTCTCTTTTTCCATATTACTATGGAAAAAATAGGCAGGTCTTGATTCTGCAGGATCCTAGATAAACACAAATATTAAATAAAATGAACTCTTCTTACTTTTTCTGAAAGAAGTTTTTTAGTATTTTCATTTGTGTGGGGTTGGTTGAGAATTACTACTTTGTTTTCATGTATCTTAATTCTTTAGGTGAACAGCATAGGAGAAATTATGGTCAGTTATGGAAGCTTTGCAGCCGTGCAAAATGTCTGCCCCTTGCCTTATCCCCTTTCTTGTTCTGTAAGACTGGTGATCAGCCAGAGACAGAAATCCTTGAGAAACCCAGGACTTCTTTAGCTCTCTGGAGACACCATTTCTATTTGTTTTCATGCTCTTTTAAAAGGTCTTTCCCAGACTATAGCACATTTCTAAACACTTGATTCTTCCTACTCAGTTTGCTGTGTTCTCAGCCATTTCTGCTTAATTAGGACTTTGCCTTACCCCAATTGTGCCGCTTATGGTTCACACACAGAGCTGTTTTTTTTATTTTTTGTTTTTAAATGTTATATTTTTAACTGTAAAGGAAGCAGGTTAACAGGGTAGACCTGACATCAAAAGGATAAATGTAGGGGCAGATGCAGATGTCTTTGGCACTATAAATCTTGCAGTGTTGTAAAGGGAATAATATGATTACACTGAATTTGATTGGGCAGCTCTCACTTCTAGTTCATGAAGTGTACCCACTTCAGAATGGAAGGCTTCTCTCAACAGATGCACTTCAGGCAGATAGATGCTTAATTCGTTCTTGTGGTTCATACTTGATTTGGTATATTTCCTGTAGGGAAATTACTGTTTTAACTTAAAGGAACTACCTTCTCTTTCTGAAAATCTTAGACCAGAGAAACAAAACACAAGTGTGAAAAGAGGATATGTCAACAAGAATATGAGAGCACAAACTCTATCAGATAATCTGAAATTAGGAAATATGTGAAAAATATTGGTTATAAACATTTTCATCATATATATGAGTTCTCTAGAAACCCATATGTAAATATAACCAATGTGTGATGGGAAACCAGAAATAAAAATTCCTTTTAGGATTTTAAGTATTAATTTCAGTTTATTGCTTTAAAACATTCGTAAAAGAGATATATTTCACTTATTTGTGTAATTGTTTAATTGCCTTGTTGCTACTAATCATCTATCAGGACATTATTCAAAATATATTGGGAGAAAATGAAATGCTCAGTCACTACTCTGGTTATTATGAGCCACTTTACAAAGTACCTCTTGCCCTGAAAGGAGTTAATGACTTGAGCTGACAACAGTGACTATGAAGAAATTCATTCTTTGGTTAGTCTGAGGACAGAAAGGGGTTAATTTTTCAAATCTCTGTGAAGGGGGGGGAGAACCCTGGAAGATAAAAATCAAACCAAAGACTAAGCTGCTAGTGATTTGGTTGTATTTATGGATTATACTACACATTGAAAAGAGGAAAATCAGAGCTGTAAGATGACGCTGCAGGGGTCGTCTGGACTTTTCACTGAGTCTAAAGTCTGTTTAGTCAATGCTTATTAAGGCCTGGTTTTGACCTTTGCCCTTCTCACTCCTCCCTGTTCCAGGTGCAACATTTTTGCAAGTGCAACCATTATTTGACACTATGTGCAAACTTCAAATTATGAATGAATGGAGTATGTTAAATATGCGAAGGAATCCAGTAGTTATGTCCATGTATTTCTTTAAGTTTAAAAACTCTGTAAAGTTACATTCATTTCCTTTTATAATTATTAAACAGTGAAGATAGCTCTTCTTCAAAATGTAACGAAAGTCTTTCAAGTGCAACTTACATTAAAACTGGATTAGTACATTTGTTGTTACAACAAATTATTTAAGACTGTATCTAATGTAGTTATTTCTAATTAAGCAAATTTTCTTTGAGGTGGACATAGAAAAATGTGTATAATTATTTTTTTAAATTTTCTCAATACACTTAGTAATGCATGAAGCTCTTATGTTCCAGGCTTATGTATTTTTTAAGAGATTAATATTACTTTTGCAAATTATATCAACTAAAAGAAGAAACACAAAATACTCCAATATTTTTAGTAAAACTTTTTAATAAAACATTTAAAAAATACGTATTCTCATAGTATTTGATAAATATAAATAGAAATCCATTTTTATATTAACTGCTATCTCAAATAAAAGCCATGTTTATGCCTTTGAAATCTAACGTTAGGTAACATGCACAAAAATAAAATGACTCAAAATTAACTATATAAACATAAAAAGGAAAATAAAGATATATAAGTATTGAATTCATTGAAAAGATTTAGGATTTTATTTCATTTTTCTGCTGAATGTTGTGTTTAGCTGACAATCCTCTACATAAATTTATTCACTTTAAATACATGTTTCTGAATTCTGAAGACAATAAAATTTCTAACTTAAGAAAAAGATAAGCTTAAAATTTCACTGGAGGAGTAATATATAAATATTTATTTTAGCTAGAATTAAAAAAAATATGTAAAAGATACTTTATCTTTAATTTAGAAATACTTCAAACTACACAAAAAAGTAAAAGTAATGTAATATGTATACCCATATTTCCATTAAAAATTTACAATTTTTAATATTTTGCTCTGTTTACTCAAACCATTAAAAAAATTCATATACAGTTTCCAGAGCCCATTTTCATTCCATATCCTGATTTTGCTCTGGCTATAGGAGTAATCACTACTTCCTAGTTGGTAAGTCGTCTTTCGTATCTCTATTTTTACACTTTAATCACTTACATATCAAAAACATAAGAATGAGATCTCAAATATTAAATTCTTAACTGGCTCTTTTAAAATTTACCTTAAAGCTATTGAAATTTACTCTCACGTATATATTTTTAGTTTACAAACCATAATATTGATTCAATATAAATATTTAAGTTAAAAGATTTTTTCCTCTCTGCCTCAACTAACTAGCTGCAGAAATTGAGAAAATATGTCTCCTGCTACCCTTTTATTCAAATTCTTGAGAACTGAGTCTTTTAAATTTTAATTGTTTTCCTGTTACATAAGGAATTGGTAATATGGTTGAAGCATTATATTTTAACGTTATGTTTCTCCCATTTTATTGTTTTCATAACGAAGCATGTATTACAGTTAGCTTCATGCATGAATATTAATTTTTTATAATTCACACTCACAGTGTATTGTAAAAATGTTTGTTTTAAAATATTCTAAGGAGCCACAAAAATTGCCTTTAGCTTGGTTTGCTAAGAAAATATCAGCAACATCATAGTCAAAGAGATGAACAGTGACAGTGGGATCATTTCTTGCCTCTTCATTTGGAGCCAGATTTCCCGTTAACAAGGAGCAAATGCATTTCTTTAAAAAAAGTGTACTGAAGCCAAGATCCTTATTTGAATACAGTATGACGGCATATTTGCATAAACCATGTGGCGGTGCATTGCCATGTACACCTCTTAATGCTCTGGCTCTGCCAGGGCATTAGAGTAGAAATTTGCATCAGCACCTCTACTGTCATGCGTTATCTTAAAGTCTACAGAGAAAACTTCAGAGGGGCATAAAGGCGAATTTAAATGCACTGCTACCTCCAGTTCCCTCACTAATTCCATTGTATAATTATTTGCATACCAAGTCATTTATTCAAAGACATCACTTTTTTAAAACTATAAAATGAATCCAAGAACATGGAAAGTTGCTCCTTAAAGGCTTTCTTATAGCTTGGCCAAAAGAAATGTAAATATAGTTACTAAATATTAAACTTTTTCTTTCTTTTATTTTTCTCAGTCATTAATTATCTTCATTAGCCTTCAAACCACCAATATTTTTTCCTCCAGATAATCAGTCAGTATCACTCATTTGGATCTTTCTAATTTTTTTTTTCTTCAAAATCTGGTCAATTCATTAGCTACCCTTCAGAATTCTTATGTCTGTTTTTCATTATAGTCATATAACAAATAAGAAAAGCACTGGGTAAGAAGTCAGAAGACTTGTTACTAAATAGCTGCATGATTCTCTCGGGACCTCAATTTCTTTATCAGTAACTTAGGGAAGTGGGTCTAGTGGCTCTCCAGGGTTCTAGGACAAATCTCTGCATGATTAACTAAAAATGAGATAGATCATTAGCCAATTGATGAATTCTGAGCTCTCAAAACATTCTCTATTTGTTATACATGTGCCAAGTACTCCATCCAATTTACAATATATTCTTACTTACGCATATTCAAAGCTATTCTCTTCAAGTATTTAATTTCCACTTTTTAAATTCCTCGTATATGAACTTTGATTCCTAAATATGTCTTCTGGAAAGTACTCTTCATCTGAATCTGCTAATTTCCTGCATGAAATATCATATGTAAACTCGTATATCTTAGTGGGATCTTATTCAATTTCAGTAATGCAATTTACTGGAAAGCCAATTAAAGCCAGAAAACAGCACGGTCACTTATTTGTAAAGATCCTTTTAGGGTAGGAATTGTTCTCTGAACCTCTGTAATAATCTGGAACTATTGGATAGCACAATGAAAGAAGGGCCTCACTGCAGGATAGATCTCAACTGTTATTACTGAAACCACATGATACGACTGTGGGGATTTCCCAAATGCTGATTTAGACATTAATACAAAGAGTTACAAAACGGATGTCCTGAAGGTATTACCAAACTTCTTATGTTTTAGGTTAGCATTACCACTATTTTTATTATAAGAAAATTGATCATTGAGTTATTGTTGAGGAACTCTGCTAACATTTTTTACCCTGAATTTTATCAGTGCAAACGTACTCACATTTTGTAGTTATGAACAACTTAGGAGAAGTCATACAATATCTTGCTAATTCAGACTATGCTGTAAGTTTAAATTAGTTTTTAACTGTGATGTCCATATACTGAACTTCCATTGGAAGTGAATAAAAAGAATTGAATTTATAGTTTCAAATGTCAGAAGTAAGGGCAATGATAAAAATCCAAATTATCAAGAGTGAAGCTGAGTAATGGGAGTCCATGGAAGAAAATATCACAAATTAAATAATAAACATAAAATGAATTACAAAAATGTACTTTAAATATAAACAGTTACAATTATATTGAGAATATTTTTCTACTGAACTCTATGGAGAATACCTAATTTATCCATTTAGGATACTGTAATCAACTATTCAGATCATGCCATAAAGTAGACAATTAGAAACAAAATTTTTAAACCTATTTGTTTGCTAAAACTATCTCTGGCTCTAGGATATTCTATAAACACTGAACATATCCAAATTAAATTGCTTTTGTAGGTATGCATAACACAGGAAAATCAAATATCATCAATCTATCCATAATAAGAAAGTGAAGAAATGTCTGTGATTTTTTTCATCCTTCTTTTTAGCAAAATATTCACTTATTTAAACAGCCACACAAGCTTAAGCTTTAGACAGAGGTAAATGAAGGAGAAAAAGGAAAGTTGCAACAGCAAATTTTATTACAAACAGAAAATAGTTTCATAGTTGAAGATGTGAAATTAATTATTTAATGAAAATCATACAGACTTTTGGTAATATTTACTTATATCAGATTTGAATGTTGTTTATCTTTCCTTTAGGCTTTGATGCATCTATACCATTTGCACATATTAATACACAGTACATTATTAATGATCACATTTGAACTTGGTAGGGAAAACTTTAATTCCATAACTCTGTCAATGTTGAGTTTTGGGATCTGAATTCCCCTTCATATATATAATTTTTAAATGGGATCTTAAAAGGAAGAATTGGATATGCATAAAATAAAATATAACAACATTTTTATTATCAAGCTGAGGGTTTCTTTTCTTTAACATAAGGTAATTTACTTATTAGAATCAAGTCTTACATTTCAAGAGTTTGATGATCTTGCTTGTGGAATAATATAACTTTATTTTCTACCAGAAAAGGGCCTTTGAGATCATGAGATGACAAAGAAACTGAAGTCTAAGAATGGAAGCAAGTAATCCAAATTCATACAATATATTATCTAGAATCATAAGTATAATTCTTTCAATTTCTTGGATGTCTCCTTAAAAATGACTGGATAAAAGGAAGAAAAAAGGGCACAATTACCCTATTTTGTTAAAAACATTAACTTTGATAGAAGTCCTGCTAAAGATAAAACTGAACAATATGTTCTAATGAGAAGCATCCAACTTCTCAGAATCACATAACCCCTTTGTTATTCAGTTTCCTCATCTGTTCAGTTATAAAAGCGTATACCCTATATATCTCATGATACTAAATCTTTATTTAGGTGTTCTCTACCAGTAAATCCTAGCACTGTGTATATTGCTTCTAATTTTCATAAAAATTTATATGAAGTAAGTCTCTTGTTATTATTATAATTTTGAAATGAGGAGACTTAGAGACAGAAGAGTTAAGTGATAAGCCCAAGATGCTGCAATGTTTATGGGGTAAAGCTAGGATTTGGTCCCAAAGGCCAGAGAGACTCTACTCATGGCATCTAATAACTTTACTTCATGCTTTCCCACATTTTTGTCTTAAAACTTGAGATAATAAAGCATTTTACAAAAGCAAGATAGAATTAATTCTAGAAAAGATGTTGACCCCATCTCAAATTATCATGGGTAATCAATACTTAGATGTGTAGGTCAGTCTCCCTAATGAGTTCCATTACAAAAAAGATTGACATAGAACATATATAAGCACTTATGGAAAAGCCCATTTATTTTACATATTTATTTAAAATTCATTTATACTGAAAGCTTAAAATTCACCATAATAAGATTTGACCTGTGTGGATAATACACCTTTCATTTCCACACCAATTATATTTGTTTTATGAATATCAGTTTGTTCTCAGTCATGATTCCCCATGGTTCATTGGCTTTCTGTTTTTATCTCCTTTACCTATTCAATACATTCAATTCTGCTATTTTGTCTAAATAGAAGTAATGTCTCAAAAAACCTGTACCAATAATGGTTGAAAATTTAAAAAGTGATCTCATAGCATTTTAGTAAATGTTCTGAGGTTGGCTGCAAGACAATTCACAGTAGCACAGAAATCTAGCCTACAATGGCTTCCATCCAAATAGATGTAGCCACCAATAATTTTTACAAAATGACAAAATTGAATCCAAGGACAGTGCTATCAAATTGCTACATTGTAGTCATTTTATAATAAATCTAGAATGTTTATTGACTGTTAGCTCTGAAAGAGTCATGGGGTATTGACATAATTCATGTTCTCATGGTTTAAAAAAGAAAATTTGTGGACAATCTTAATGGGGTCTATCAAGAATTAAAAATATGTGCTTAGAAATTAAAAAAATCACACCTCTTGATTATTTTTTAGAATTTTCTAAACTATCCATGAGAAAACCTAATTTTGATTTAGTTAGAAACTTGGTTAGACTCACAATTTCTTCTCTCTTGTGACTCTTTAAATATTAATCAACTGAATGTTACTAGATGTGAAAGTGTGACTCAAATCAACTTCTCTCTTGGAAAAGAAATGTTAAGTCACTGCCCGAAAATGTTCTTGCTAGTTCCCAGCTTTCTAAAAAAATAGTTCTTGATTTTATGTCAGGTAGTGAAACTCACTGCACAAACTCACTTATTCCATAAACAACAGAAGAATATTTTTCATTATATATCAGATCTGCAGGAAATTCTGCTACATGTACTTTTAATTCACTTGCAATACCTTCTTGTCGAAATATATTCCACTATTTAAAAACATGTCTCTAGTGTGTCTATATGCAATTTAAGCCTACTATGGTAGAACTTTTATTAAAGATCAAAGACAACATACTACTAGGGGACCAGAAGTTATTGTGACAAAGTTTTCAGTCTGCAATATTTTCCTAAGTTCTAAGAAATTCTACAGTAAATTTGAAGTTGTCTTCTAAAGTCATGCAAACTCTCCTGAAGATGTTCCATTATTTATCTCTTAAAAATAAGTACTCTAGTTAGTCTCTAAATTATACTGACTAGTCACTGCAAAAATCATTAGAGAAACTATTATTAGAGAGTTTCATATTTGAGTACTTGTTTACAATTTTTATTAGCTTTTTTCTTCACCTTCCACATTAATACATGATTTTTGAATCATTCATTAAAACATTCACTTGTAATCATGGATTTTTTTTTTTTTTTTTTTTTTTGCTATGTAAGTAAAGAACGAAGCTAACACACTATTATGACCTTGAGGAGTAGAAAGCAAAAGACAATATTGAGCAAATTGTGTAGTACATTGATTGTCAAGGTAAAAAGACAGAGATTGGATCACTGTGCTATGTTAATTCAATACTTATTTACTGAGATCTTGTTTATTCTAAACACTGAGTTACACAGGTAGGGAATGTCAAAAACTTGAGAAAAATGTATTCTCTACTCTCAAGGTATTCATAAAGTTGATTCAAAATAAAATTTAAGAGTATCATGGTAATTAGCTCTTATTTTATATTCAAAATATAGACTTAAAAAAGAATACTATCTTCTATATGCTCACAAGACATTTTATTGTTATAATCTTAAATTTGTAGATAACAAGTCTCTATGCACGAACACAAGTGAGCAAAAATTTCAAGGCATTACTTTTTCAAAATTGTCCTTATACGATAATTTGCAAAGATAATTGATGTTTGTAAATATCCCAACATCTTAGAATTATAAAAATAAAGACTAAACTGTGCTTGGTGTAATATTGGAAAAAAATGTATTTATTGATTTCTAAAATGTTTAAAAATCGAAATCCAAGAATTAATCAGATATATCAGTTCATTTTCAGATAATATAGGGATTTCTGTATTAATACTTCTTGTCTTGTATAATTTGTAGAGTTATTTCATTAGAACAAGTAATAACTGCTTGCTTTGACAGTATATAAAAAAGTTATGTCATCATTTGTTTACTAAAATCATATTTTCCCTCATTCTTAAAGCATGCACATATCATGAAAGGAGACAAAATCACTAACCAAAATATAATCTATCTATAGGATATTTGTTCTAATAAGGCATTTGGAAGAACTCAGATAAACTCCAAAAGACAACTGAGATTGTAACATTTATTTACTTCATTCTCTGTTTTCCGGGACCTGTTTTCATCATACCAATGATATCACTGAGTGTTTTATTTGGCATAGCATAGATACAATCAGCATAATCGCAATTATCATAAATACTGACCATATGCTCTGGGCCCATTTAGTACCACCTGTGATGGCTTCAAGGACTTTCAAAATTAGGGCTTCTCTTGTGGCTTGATGTTCTTTACAACACAACCTTTCCAGTAGATCTGAGCACTAAAAAGGTAGTGGTCTCAGAATCATTTCAGATAAGTAAGTAATAAGTATAAGTAATAGGCTGTATAAGTAATAGGCTGCTATGATGTTTTTGAAGCTGGACAGATGGAGACAGAATACCTTTATCAAACTCTATATTCTAGAATGGCTTGGACTCTCACATCAATAGTAGCTTGTGGAACATGTGATTTTCGAAAATTGGTCATCTGACCACCTCCAATTGACAAGTGAGTTCTTACCGCTTGTGACATTAAAACTTGGGCTTACATTTCTTTCTCTTACTCTAGAAGCGTCATACTAATTCCATGAATATAACCATCATTATCTTTCTACTTTTCTTCTATGTGCCAGATAAATGGGAAAGGGCTTATTTTGATTTTTACTTATTCACAGTCAACCTGTAAGATAAAGGCATATCTCAGAGACATTGCAGGTTTAGTTCCAGACCACAGCAATAAAGCAAGTATCGTAAAAAACCAGAATCACATGACTTTTTTCATTTTCCAGTGCATATAAAAGTTGTTTTATACTATACTGTAGTTAAAGTGTGCAATAGCATTATGTCAAAAATATACATACCTTAGTTGAAAATATTGCTAAATTAAATAAATGAAATTGAAATAATGCTTAATTAAAAATGCTAAAGATCATCCGAGCCTTCAGCGAGTCATAATCTTTTTGCCGGCAAAGGGTCTTGCCTCAGTGTTGATGGCTGCTGACTGATCAGAGGGATGGTTGAGAGCCCTTTACCCTTTTATCAAACAGTTTATGTACTATTCTAAATCCTTTGTTGTCATTTCAACAGTGTTCACAGCATCTTCACAGAAGTAGAGTCCATCTCAAGAAACCACTTTTTTGTTCATCCATAAGAGTAACCCTTCATCCATTCTAGTTTGGTCATGAAATTGCTGCAATTCAATCACATCATCATGGTGCAATTCTAATTGCCATTTCCACCACATCAGCAGTTATTTCCTCCACTGAAATCTTGAACATATCAAAGTCATTCATGAGGGTTGAAATCAACTTATTTTAAGCTCCTGTTAATGCTAATATTTTGACTTGCTTGCTCCCCTGAATCCTGAATGCTGTTAGTAACATTTAGAATGGTGATTTTTTTTACAGCAAATTTTCAGTTTGCTTTGCTCAGATCCATCAGAGGAATCATTATCTATGGTAGCTATAACCTTTAAAATTGTATTTCTTAAATAATAAGACTGAAAAGGCAAACTTATTTTATAATCCATGGGTTACAGAATGGCTGTTGTGTTCACAGGCATGAAAACAATATTCATCTCCTTGCACATCTCCACCAGAGCTTGAGTGACCAGATGCATTTTCAAAATGTAGTGATATTTTGAAATACATTTTTTTCTGGACTGTGGTTCTCAACAGTGGGCTTAAACTATTCATAAACCATGCTGTAAACAGATGTGCTGTTACTCAAACTTTGTTGTTCCATGTGTATTTCATAGAGTAGAGAGTATTTAACATAATTTTTAAGGACCCTAAGATTTTTGGATTGGCAAATGATCACTGGCTTCAATTTAAAGCTTCATCAGCCCCTAACAAGAGAGACAACTTGTTCTTTGAAGACAGGCCATTGTCTTCTTCTCTTTAGCTTTGAAATCCTAGATGGTATCACCTTCCAACAGAAGGTTGTTTTATCTACACAGACTATCTGTTGTTTAGTATAGCTACCTTCATCAATGTTCTTAGATTCTCTGGATTACTTGATGTAGCATTGACATCAGCACTTGCTGCTTTACCTTGAACTTTTATGTTATGATGATGGCTTCTTTCCTTACACTTCATGAACCAACCTCTGCCATCTTCCAACTTTTTTTTCCCCTGTAGCTTCCTCAAATCTCTCAACCTTCATAGTAACGACAAGAGTTAGGGCTTTGCTCTGGATTAGGCTTTGGCTTAAGGGGATATAGTGGCAGTTTGATCTTCTATCCAGACTACTCAAACTTTCTCCATCTCAGCACCAAGCCTATTTTCCTTTCTTATTATTCATGTGTTCACTGGAGTAGCACTTTTAATTTCCTTCAAGAACTTTTTCCTTGCATTCACAACTTGGCTGACTGGCACAAGAGGCCTAGCTTTCATCTATCTCTCCAACATGCCTTCCTCACCAAGCTTAAAAATTTTTAGCTTTTGATTTAAAGTAGAGATGTGCAACTCTTCCACTTGAACATTTAGAGGTTACTGTACGGCTATAATTGTCTTAATTTTAATGGAATAGGGAGCCCCAAGGAGAGGGAGAGAAATGGAGGGAATAGAGGGAATGGAGGGAATGGAGATTTGTAAAACAGAGAGAATACAGACTATTTATAAATTGTTTGCCACTTTATATGGGCCCCAAAGCAATTACAATAATAACATAAAAATCACTGAACATAGATGACCATAGCAAATGAAATAATCATGAAAACATTTGAAATATTGTGAGTTACCAAAATATGACACAAAGACATGAAGTGAGCACATGTTGTTGGAAAATGGCACAGATAGACTGGCTTAATGCAGAATTGCCAAAACCTTCCATTTGAAAACAACAGCAACAACAACAACAAAACCCCACAGTTTCTGCAAAGTGCAATAAAGTGAAACATGATAAAGCAAGGTATGTCTGTATTTGAGCTAGATGACACAATCACACATCTTAGGAATTGCCTACATCAGTGTCTGTGGTTTTGATTTTTTCTGGGGATGGCCCCAGAAAATGTGTCAAGTAAAACTGCGAAGAAGATTTTAAGCTAAGATAGTTTTTAAGATAACATAGATGGAATCATTTTAGAAAGCAAGTGAAATTGCCAGGAGATAGCACAGGAACACATTGTGAGGACTAATCAAAGGCCATGCATGGGGTGGGTGCTCTGAGCTAGGGATCTGGATGGAGGTGGCAAGGCATTCAGAAACAACAGGCACATTTCTATTTTGTCATATAGGCTCAGGTGTGCAATGCTAGCTCTAAAGAGATTTCAAGTACCATGAAAAGCAGCCCCCGATATTCTGTGTGCTTCTCTCAGTTTTGTGGAAAGGACACTTCAGAGGATTTCCAGTAGCTATGATAACAGCTACCATGGTGTTCCCCTGGAGTGTGCTGTCCCTTCCTACTAACTCCGTTGGTTGTCCCTAATGAGCCACTTGGTGTCATTGTGGTTCTTTATTAGCCACTTCTAGAGTTTTGACTGTGACATACGTATATTCTTAGATTATGTACTCTAGTGTATTATTGTATCTCTTTGCTCCCAGTATAGCCAGTTTCAAGGGTTGTGATTAAGTTTCCATAGCTTTTATGTGGTTAAATGTTAGATGCTAGAGTGGTATGGGGATTTCAATTACTGAGAGAATAAATGAGAATGTAGGTTCTTTTTTTCCCTGCACTTGGCTTTAATGGTTTTTCTCATTGGAGAGACATACTACCTCTGAATTAATGAGAACACTCTAGGAAGGAATAAAGAAAACATAATACAGAGCAAGGCAGAGTCATCAACTTCTACCTGACTCTCTATGTGTCTTTTAATATAATGTGAAGTCAAACATTTCTGTATGGCGGCATATGTCAATTTTGCAAAATAGCATAATCTGTGGTACAACACAAAACCAGCGAATGTTGTTAAAGCTATTTGTTTTCTTTTTGGTCAAGCTTATAGGGCAAAGGAAAGTATAACACAGGAATTTGCCATCAAAGTCAATCTGTATTCATTTGAATTATTTTCCCAATTTAGGAACAGATTATCATTTTACCTCAGAAAAATAAAGTAGCAGCACAACTAATTGAAGAAATTGATTTAGATTGTTTAAAAGAAAAGTAAGATCATGTCACATTAGGCCCTACTACACATATATCTCTGAATCTCAACTGAAAAAGAAAATGGGGTATTATTTTAATAGTATAAGTATAGGTAAATTTGCACTGGTAATACTTCATTCCATTAAAAAAACAAGGATATGTTTGTTTCCAGCAATGCATTAGATAATTGGGACTCTTGAGGCAGTAAATAAATAGCATCATCCTTCCTCTCCACTCAAAAATAAAACAGATGTAAACAGCATATCATCTTTATTTTTGCTACTACTGACCATTTTGAAGACTATGGCTCACACCTTTAAGCACGTGGACTGAAAAAAATTATCACATCCATCCAAGAGAATATATACTCTCTAGGCAGAACAGATCTTTAGGGAAAGGGCAGAGAAAATGAGAACTAGAGACAGAGACAAAGGGAGAAAGAGAAGGAGAGAAAAATAGAAAGAGGATATAGAGATATGCAGGCTCACATGCCCAGGTTTTCCTTTTCAATTTCCCAATCAAATGCCCATCTGGGGTAGAATGACTAAGAGAGCTGGGAGTGTTAAGTTAGTGGAGTCTACTATACACGAAAAGGCAGAAATAGAGAAAGAGATGCAAAAAAGAAGTAAGACAGTAGAATATAAAGTAGAAAAAATAGTAAAAGACAGTAAAGTTAAGCAGAATCCTAGCTTTAATTCTTTATCTAAATAATATTCATGAACACAGCTTAAAAATAACCTAGACACATATGGTAATGAGGAGAGACTCCTCCAGAGAGGAGTTACCAAGGACTGAAGTGATTGCCAGAAATCTCCATTTAGAAACATGGGTAAGCCGGGCTCGGTGGCTCAGCCTGTAATCCTGCGCCTTGGGAGGCAGAGGTGAGTGAATTGCCTGAGCCTGCGGGTTTGAGACCTGCCTGGGCAACTTGGTGAGACCTCATCTCTACAATAAATAAATAAAAAAAAAATTAGCTGGGTGTGGTAGCGCGCGCCTATAGTTCCAGCTACTTGGAAGGCTGAGGCAGAAGGATCACCGGAGCCCAGCAGGTCGAGGCTGCGGTGGCCGGAAGCGGCCACAGCACTCCAGTCTGGGCGACAGAGTGAGACTCCAACTCAAAAAACAAAAAAAACAAAAACAAACAAACAAACAAACAAAAGAAACATGGGTAAAGAGCCATTGGGGGTTTACCCCAGAGGCATATGCTCTTCACTGCTCAAG
>CAUYQG010147673.1:0-10289 GCA_963574415.1 Tarsius wallacei | reverse complement strand
TGTCACCCGGTCACCAAGGCTGAAGTGCAGTGGCACACTCATGGCCACCTCAGCCTCGACCTGCTGGGCTCAGGTGATCTTTCTGCCTCAGTCTTCCAAGTAGCTCCAACTACAGGCACATGCCACCACGCCCAGTGAATTTTTTGATTTATTGTTAAAGTGAGGTCTCACCAAGCTGCCCAGGCTAGTCTCAAACGTGGGCTCAGCTCAGGCAATCCCCTCACCTCGACCTCCCAAAGTGCTGGGATTATAGACATGAGCCACCGCACCCGGCCTAAATTTCACTAATATAGTATCTTGCACTTGAAAAAGAAAATTACACGGCCTGATACAACAAGGTAAATAAATACAAACGGAAGGAAATACACCAAATTGTTAGCATCACTAGCTGGTAGCAGGACATTGGTTGCTTCTTTTCAGTCTCCTTCCTTTCAACCTTTAGTGTCCAAACTTCCTTCAAGAGCACTTCTGTTTAGAATGAAAACCATCCATTAACAAGATCAGTAAACTGCCATCACTTACATTTCGGTATGAGTATGAAAAGTCCTAAGTAACGTAAATGCTAAACACGCCCTGACCGGTCCTCAATCTGTGACTTCCAGGATTAGGGGTCAATCAGCAGCAACGTACGCTGCTGGTCATAAAAGAAACCTTTCAAAGCAGGGTTTATGTGCTCCGAATGCAATTATTATGAAACTTGCTCAATGGGCACACGAACTACTTTGGCCGAGCAGGGTTTTCAACACCCAACTAAAGGCAAACTGGGGATTTTTCTCCGCCTCCCAAGAGGGCCAAGGAATTGGGAAGCATCTCTGACCCTCTTACAGCCGTAACCAGACACGTCTCCAGCAAGCACAGTCTGTCAAGACGGACGAGCGCGAGTGCGGGCTGCAGCGGGACGGCCGTCACCTCCTAACTGACCCCCTTTCCAGGGTCAGACCCACAGTCCGCACCCACACACATCCCAGACGTGCCCGCCGACGCTCTGCACGCGGGCCGGGGCGGGGTCCGACTCCCTCGAGCGGCCGGGCGAGTGCGGGACGGCGAGGGAGCGGGAGGCGGCGGCGCGGGCCCGCTCGGGCACCAGGGGGCGTGCGGGCCATCCCGCCGAGGGCAGGCGAGGGTCTGGGCCGCCCAAGCCCAACCCAACCTGCGGCGGCGACGGTCCGCTCACCTGCCGGGTCCAGTTTCAGCCCGTTGGAGTTGCTGCTGTTGGCCACCAGGGTGTTGGTCTCCTCCTGGTCGGGCCCCTGCTCGCCCGGGGTCACGCTGACGGTGCTGCCCTCCGAGCGGTTGCTCTTGACGCGGGCCCCCTTGGGGAGGCCGTGGCCGTGCCCCCCGTGCGAGTGGCCGTGGCCGGAGTCCAGGCTGAAGCCGCTGTGATGGTGGAAGAGGCAGAGCCCCAGCACGTTGACCAGCAGCCCCGCCACGCCGACCCCGAGGACCACCAGCGGCCGCTGCATCTCGTGCGGCTCGATGAAGCGCTCGATGGCCTCCAGCAGGATGGCGAAGCAGAGGCCGGTCAGGAAGATGGCGTTCACCAGAGCCCCCATCACCTCGGCCCGGATCCAGCCGAACGTGTTCTTCTGGGTGGCCTGGGTCCGCCGGGCGAAGCGCTCGGCCACCAGCGCCACCACCAGCGCCAGCACGTCCGACAGCATGTGGAAGGAGTCGGAGAGCATCGCCAGCGACGAGGTCACCCGGCTCACCACCACCTCCAGCACCATGAACATGAAGGTCAGCAGCAGCATGCACAGCAGCCGGCCCCGGTTGCGACCCCAGCACCCCATGGCCGCGGCTCAGGGGCCCGCCGAGCGCGGCCCGGCGACGCGGGAGGCGGCGGCGGCCCGGAGACCGCGGAGGGCGGGCGGCGCGGGGCGCTCGCCGCGCGCGTCGGGCCGCTCGGGAAACCGCTGCGGGGCCCCCGCGGCCGCACGGGGGCGAGCCCGGGGTCAAGCCGCCGAGCCCCGCGCCCGCGGGCGTCCTCCGGCGGCCCGGCTCAGCCCCGGCAGCCCCCACACCCGCACCCGGGCGGCGGCGGCGGCGGGGAGCTGGGCTCCGGGAGGCGGGGGACCACGAGCCGGAGCCGGAGCGGGAGGGCGGCGGGCGAAGGCGACCGGCGGCTCCGCGCCGAGAAAGCTCCGAGCATCTGAGAGCTCTCCTGGCTGGTCTCCTCCGCCGCGGCCGGACTGAGGAGCCGAGGGCCGAGGAGCTCCAGAGGCGGCGGCCGCGGCAGCTGCACCCGGCCCGGTCTCGGGCGCCTTCTTCGCCCCCGCCCCCCCGCCTTTGCAGACGGTTTACAAAAAAACTTTGCTTTGCACTCGGAACCCCCGTTTTCACACGGACCCGAGCGTGACAAGGCCTTGACGCCCCGCCCACCAGGCCCGGCACGCTTCTCCATTGGCCAGGACCCCCTCACGACAGCCGCCGCGTCCCGCCCGCCCGCGCCCGCTACTGGCTGGGGCCTCGGAGGGGCGGGAGGGGGCGGGGTCGCGCCGCCAACCGCTGGGGGCGGGGCCCTTCCCTCCCGGAGCCGGGCGTGGGCCGGGGGGCTGCGGCCGGGTGCAGCGGCGGGCGTCGTGGGGGCGCGGGCCGCGTGCAGCGGGTGGGGGAGGGGCCGGCCGGGCGGGCCAGGGCCCCTCCGGCGCGGCCGCGTCCTGGCACTCGCGCCGCGGTCACCGCAGGCCCCGCACACCTGCAGGGACCGGGCAGCAAACAGACTTTGATCCTCGGAGCCGAGTCCACGTGGGGGCGGGCGGCGCGGCGGCTGTGACAGATCGGTGGCCAGGGAGGGGCGGGGCGGGGGAGCCCCTGCGTGCGGGGCCTTCGGGTGCCTCCTGTCAGAGGAGCCCGAGATGAGGCCCGCAGACTGGTAAACAAATGCCGCCCGTAACTTGTGAGCGCTCGACAGCGAGTTAGTCCCGGGACGGTCTTGCCCAGCTGCAGGGGCCGAATCTTTGTAAATGTTTCAGTGAAGCCAGTGGCCCTATCAGCATCGTCCCCAGGAGACTGTGCACAAAGTCAGGTATTTCTGTCCCTGGTTCTCTAAGGACCGTTTTTAGGGCACAGGCTTCAAGCAGAAGAAACCTGGGTTCTGGTCCTCGCCTTGTCGCCAGCCGGCTGTGTGGCTTGGAGCAAGTCACCTAATCTCTCTAGACCCGTTCTTTAAAGGAATGCACACTTGAAACTCTTAAAAGATTCCTTCTGACTCTGAAAATTCTAAGGCTCTGTGATTTAACATTTATTTATAGACCACAAACGGCGGAATCCTGTGTGGGTTGCCATGGGGAGGGGGCGGGACAGTAAGAATACAAAAGAATGAGCGTCTCTGTCCAGGTGGAAGAGAATGCACATAAGCGTTTTAAAATTACGAGGAAATAGCACTGTGCTATGGGTGCGGATTAGTTGATCTGGAACTGACCTAAGGTGGGGTGGTGGCTGGAATCTTCAGAGTGGCGTGAGCTGGGCCCCAAACGCCTCACCACAGCCCCGGGACAGCAGGAAGGACCCCAACTGCTCTGGATTGCTGCAAGACAAATGCAGTGCCAGCCATTGTCTTAAGTTCTGTGTTCAAGGCCTGTTTGGAGCTATGTTATTTTGCATTGTTTTGGTATTCTTATTATTCCTATAAGTTTTTTTTTTTTCCAGTTTGTATGTGGTGTGTTTCTCATTTTCCCATCCAAACTGGAGAGCTGGATCCTTGCCTTCTGTTTCCAGAATACAAAAGAGTGGAGGAAAGCTTCCAAGCCGTTAAACGCATAAAGGAAAAATGGAAAGGATTTGATGATTGGCTAGGTATTGGGAAGGAAAGGTTAGTTAGGTCCTAACAAAGATAGTTATACAAGGAAAATACTGCCATAAACAGGTGAGGAAGTTGAGAAGTGGGACCAAGGAGCTGGTTTTAAGGGGAAAATACTGAACTCCTTCATTTATTTTATTTTACTTTATTTTTGAGTTAGAGTCTCACTCTGTTGCCTAGGCTGGAGTGCAGTGGCACGCTCATGGCCACCACAGCCTCGACCTCCTGGGCTCAGGTAATCCTTCTGCCTCAGCCTTCCAAGTAGCTGGAACTACAGACGTGAGCCACCATGACCAGCTAATTTTTTTATTTATTGGAGAGACAAGGTCTCGCCATGGTGTCCAGGCTGATCTCGAACCTGTGGGCTTAGGCAATCCTCTTGCCTCCAACTCCCAAAGTGTTGAGATTACAGGCTTGAGCCACCACACCTGGCTTCTTTTTTTTATTTTTTTGAGAAAGAGTCTCACTCTATTGCCTGGGCCGGAGTACAGTAGTGGGATCATAGTTCACAGCAACCTCAGACTTCTGGTGAGCTCCATTTTCAATGTGCTTGATTTGAAGTGCAGTCTCGATTTTGCAAGTGCTAAGGAGTGGATTAATGGACTTCGGGACTTCCATACTCTCCTCCTTTTTGATATGAACAGTTGATGTTTTTCTAATCTTATGTAAACATAGCTTCAAACATCCTTCTAACCAGCCACTCCTATGTAGAAATTGGGGAGCCACTTATGGGTCAAGATATCCTTATACAAATTGCCAAGAAGCAATTGGAAGACCATTTTGCCTCCTACTGGGGGTTACTGTGCTCTTTATTTAAAAAAAAAAAGTTTCAGCTGGGCTTGGTGATTCATGCCTATAATCCCAGGGCTTTGGGAGGTGGAGGCGAAAGGATTGCCTGAGTCCAGGAGGTCGAGGATGCAATAGCCTGGACATCATGGCGAGACCTCATCCTTACAAATAAATAAAAAAAATTAGCTGGGCGTGGTGGCTAGTCCCAGCTGCTTGCTACTTGGAAGGCTGAAACAGAAGGAACACCTGAGTCCAGAAGTCGAGGATGCGGTAGCCATGAGTGTGCCACTGCACTCCAGCCTGAGTGACAGGATGAAACTCTGACTCAGGAAAAAAAAAGTTTCCTCCAAATGTGAGTATTTTATACCCAAAGAAAAATCAATAAAGAGATTTAATAGTCAGGGATGGGCCGGGCACGGTGGCTCACACCTGTAATCCCAGCACTTCAGGAGGTGGAGGCAAGAGGATTGCCTGAGCCCATGAGTAGGAGCCCAACCTGGGCAACTTGGCAAGACCTCGTCTGTACAAAAAAAAAAAAAAAATTAGCTGGGCGTGGTGGTGTATGCCTGTGATTCCAGTTAATTGAAAAGGTGAGGTAGAAGGATCACCTGAACCCAGCAGGTTGAGTCTGCGGTGGCCGTGAGCATGCCACTGCACTCCCGCCTGGGCGACAGAGTGAGTCTCTGACTCAAAAATAAGTAAGTAAATAAATAAAAGTCAGTGATGCTTCTCAAACGTGGTAATAATCCTTCAATCACTAAACAAACTACATTGGGAAATATTTAGAAATATAAAAACAGGCTCTTGGTTCAATTTAGTAGCCACTTCTGAGAACCTACTGTGTGCACACATTTAAGCCATTCCCCAGACAATGTGCTTTATTTTCTCCTAGCGGGCAGGGGTGGAGAGATGGGGGACAGTACATTTTCCAGGTTGTAGAGAAGTTATAATCATGCACTCCAATGACAGTAACATTTACCTAAAAGCAGAACATTTCAGTCTAATTTTCCTTTCCCCCTGGCATTGTGTAGGCAAAAGACTTTGGTAGCTTGACTCGGGTTTTTCTCTTTTCATCTGGTTATCCTAGTGCGGTGTTAACACAGCCACGAATGGATTAAAATGAAGGCAAACCAAGATGGGCACTGTGGCTAACACCTGTAATCCCAGCACTTTGGGAGGTGGAGGCAAGAGGATTGCCTAAGCCCATAGGTTCGAGACCAGCCTGGGCAACATGGTGAGAACTCATCTCTACAATAAACAAAAAAATTAGGTGGGTGTGGTGGTGCACACCTGTAGTTCCAGCTACTTGGAAGGCTGAAGCGGGAGGATCACCTGAGCCTAGTAGGTCCAGGCTGTGGTAGCCGTGAGTATGCCACTGCACTCCAGCCTGGGTGACAGAGTGAGACTGCAACTCAAAAAAAATGAAGGGAAACCATACTAACCCTTGGAGGTTGTGGCCCCAGGTTGAGTAAGATAGCTTGGCTTTCTCCTCCTAATGTTGAGAAGCCTCCTGATAACTTGCTTAGTATCCATACTGACTAAGCCTGGCATGCTTTAAAGATAAGAGAATAATGTTCCTTTTGGGAAAGAGACTGCCAATTTGAGTGAAGTCAAGTGCTTAAGGCAAACTCTGCAATCTCAAAACCCTCTGGACCTCTCCTTCTCTCGATGAAAATTTAAAAGAATCTTGTAAAAACTGCCAAACACAAACCTAACTCTGAATTTTGGTTATCGAAAATCATGAGCTGTACCTTGCTCAGAAAGAGAAAAGCAAAACCATGTGAAAACCAGATTATATTTGACTTCGTTTTAATTTTATTTTCAAGTCAGGGGTCTCACTCTGTCTCCCAGGCTGGAATGCAGTGGCATGACTTCCTGGGCTCAGACAATCCTCCTGCTTTAGCCTCCCAAGTAGCTGGGACTACAGGTGTGCGTCACCATGCCCGGGTAATCTTTTTTTTGGGTAGAAACGGGGTCTCATTATGTTGCTCTGGCTGGTCTTGAACTTCTGGGCTTAAGCAGTCCTCCTGCGTCAGCCTCCCAAAGTGCTGAAATTACAGGTGTGAGTCACCGTGCCTAGCCTACATTTGACTTTCGTTGACAATAAATCACTTCTGATGTTCCTCTTTAAAGCAGAACTGATGGGGCCATCTCTTGGAATGGACTTGAATAACTATTACAAATATGAACAAATCTCTAGCAACAACACAAGAGCCAAGGTTTGATTTTTTAGCAGCTCCCACAGGGACAGGGAGTAGAACAAAGAATAAACAAGTAACAATGCAGTAATCAAGTCCAGAATGACACAAAAGTCTCAGAGGTAGAAGGAAAACCATATGAAAGAAATGGTCAGGAAACCCACATGGAAGCCGGGGGAAACAGGAACAGTGTGGGGAGAAAAATTGTACAGTGAGAGGCCCAGGACATTTGCTGAGCTTTTTATATTTGTTTGTTAACAATGTGTAAAGAATAGCAGGTGAGGGCTAGCAGCAAAAGGAAACTCATTTTTCCGGGAGATTGAAATCTGGGTATAAGTTCTCCAGTCATGCCTGGAAATTACATCTAGAAATCAGGCACTGATACCTATGTAGAAGGACTCAGTGAAAGCATTTGTAGCCAGGCATGGTGGCTCACACCTGTAATCTCAGCACTTTGGGAGGCTGAAGTGGTAGAATTGCTTGAGGCCAGGAGTTCCAGACCAGCTTGGGCAACATAGCCCATCTCTATTTAAAAAAAAAAAAAAAAAAAAATGGCCGGGCTCGGTGGCTCAGCCTGTAATCCCAGCACTTTGGGAGACCAAGGTGAGAGGATTGCCTGAGCCCGCGGTTTCGAGATCCGCCCAGGTAACTTGGTGAGACCTCGTCTCTACAATAAATCAAAAATTAGCCGGGCATGGTAGCGCGCGCCTGTAGTTCCAGCTACTTGGAAGGCTGAGGCAGAAGGATCGCCAGAGCCCAGCAGGTCGAGGCTGCGGTGGCCAGGAACGGCCACTGCACTCTAGTCTGGGTGACAGAGTGAGACTCCGACTCAAAAAATAAAATAAAATAAATTTTTAAAAAATTTGTGAATTTCTTGGGTGCAGTATTACATAATACTAGAAATTATTGAAGGCTTTGTTTCTAAAACAGTCTGTAAAAATAAGAGTGACTGTCACTTCTTGACCCTTTTTCTAGAGTCAGACCCACAATCCCCACCCACATAAATCCCAGATGTGCTCCCTGGCTAGTCAGTCTTAAGGTTTAGACTGAATACCCACTCTTTCTTTTGCCCTTTTATTCTTGGGGCTGGAGATCATAATTAAAGCACAAAGTACAGAAGCTTAAAAAATAATAACATTTAATTTGAAAGTATGTTTTTGTGATTCTCCATTACTAGCCTGTAAAGATGATGCTAACCAGTAGAGCATTTTGAAAGGATTACACATTACACATCTAATGAGTTTTAGGATAGAAAGTTCAGGGCTCTAGCCTTTAAAAGTTACTATGTGACTTTGGAGAAGTTATTAAACCTCTCTGGGCCTTAAATCCACATCTTTACACTATGGCATTGTACATGATGTCTCTTAACTGGTGTTAAGAGGTGAGTAAAGGAGACGAAGCTGCCTAGGACACCATCACCATGAATCCAGAGATGAGTTCTCAACTTGCAGATTCAGAAATGACACTTTTTTATTATTTCACCTGGGAAACCCATTCACATGGACTCAAAAAGGTCTCATTTGCCGCCAGATCCTCGGGTGGTTCACTGTCTCTACCTAGGGCCTCACAGAAGGAAGGCTGCTTAGGAATAACAAAACTAGACCACAGGACTTGAAACCTCCATGGAAGGGAGCATTTCCAGACACTCTTATAGACTGTAAAAGTATCCTCTCGTTTCTAAATATCCACATTGCCCTGCTGCTCCTGAGTTATACTGCATTTTGCTGCCAGAGTGATCTTTTCAAAACCTAGATCTGGTCATTGCGAAATACACATCCTTCACCACCTTCACCACTGTCACAGCTGAGATCTTTCGATGGCTCAGTGCTCAAAGGAGAGCCAAATTTGGGTGCACAGGGCTGGGCCAGACCCAGTCTGGCCCTGACTGCCCTACCCAGTCTCGTGACTGGCCTTTCTGACCACCATGATTCTGCACACTCTCTCCTGCCAAAAGGCCTGTGCCCACTGTTCTCGCTCCTGGGACACTCTTCCCTCTTTATTCCACATTAATTCTTGCTCATTTCTTAGCTCTCAGCTCAAGGGTCACTTCCTTAGGAAGTCTTCCCTGACCCCTCTGACCAGTTCAAATCACTCTAAAACAAGTTCCTTTAATTCGTTGTCCTGCTCTTTTATTTTTTTGATTTGGAGTCTCATTCTGTCATCCAGGCTGCAGTATAGTGGTATGATCATGCATGGCTCACCGTAGCCTCGATCTCCCGGGCTCAGGCGATCCTTCCACCTCAGCCTCCCAAGTAGTTAGGACTATAGGCACAGGCTACCACGCCTAGCCAGTTTTTTTGTTTGTTTGTTTTTTTATCATTAATTGCCCTGCTCTTTTGTGACACTTAGAAAAGACATGATTTTACATTAAACCAAGTATTGGATTAGATCGTAAACTCCACAAGGGCAAGGACAGTGTATACATTTGCTCGCCATTATATCCCTAGCCAGCTTGGCACATGGGGGTTCTCAGTAAATATTTGTTGAATGAATGAATGTTGGTAAATTTACCTTTCTCAACTTAGTATTTCATGCATACATTCTTTATTGAACACCTGTGGTCCCCTATCTATGCTGGAATCAGAGGACCCAATTCCTTTAGACAGTGTAGAAAACATCATGACACATTCCTATTAACTCATCTTTTTCTTTACTTCAAGCAGGCTACCACCCTTCTGTTGTGATATTACCTCACACAAGATGCAATAATTGAACAAAACTGGAACCACCCTTGAAATCTGCCATGATAACATTTTCGTTTTTCACACAGTTTTCAGAGTACTTATTTGAGCTTCATGATGACCCTATGAAGTTTGCAGGTCAGATTTTACAGATTATGAACTAAAACTCCAAGTTTTTTATGGACTAAATTTCCAAGTTAAGAAATTTGCTCAAGACCCCACAGCTTATGAGTGTGAGGCCCTAGTTGCATCACCAATGTTTTTATTTTTCACTTCATATGCAAATTTGAGGGGAACAAACCTGGTCTGAGGCTTGAGTCTCATATGCACTAAATACTACAAATTCTTTAGTTCATCTCAGTTTTAATATCTTTGATTCTATGATTTTCTTAATTTGTAATTACTATAAGGACTAAGGGGAGGTGGCCTACTTGTGAGTGACATCTCTTTAACAGGTCACTCTAAGTTCTGATTCTCTAGTGATGTGTTCCAAAATTGGGTTTCTATTCACACATAATTCTGTAGGAGGAATTAGTTCATTTTTCTGCCTCCCACTTTTATCCATTTCTTTTTTTTCTTTTTTTTTTTGAGTTGGAGTCTCACTCTGTCGCCCAGACTGGAGTGTAGTGGCCGCTCCCGGCCACCGCAGCCTTGACCTGCTGGGCTCTGATGATCCTTCTGCCTCAGCCTTCCAAGTAGCTGGAACTACAGGCGCGCGCTACCACGCCCGGCTAATTTTTTGATTTATTGTAGAGATGAGGTCTCACCAATTTGCCCAGGCGGGTCTCGAACCCGCGGGCTCAGGCAATCCACTCACCTCAG
>CAUYQG010147671.1:0-11788 GCA_963574415.1 Tarsius wallacei | reverse complement strand
ATTCCTAAGGGCCCAGCACGTACTTTGGACTGGGCTGCATTCCTTTAAACTGGTTTGGGCTATAATTAAGAGTTGTTATAGCATAGATAGAATCAGCATAAAATACAAAGAAGTTAGGATTAACATTAGTCGTTAAAAGTTGTGTATGCATAAGTTTTAAAAGTTATTGATCATTAGAATATTGTGATATTAGAATTGTTGTATTGCTTTTGAGGAAGCGCCTGGTGGGTGGGGGACGCCCCCCACCCACCTCACCTTGTGTTCATGTAAATGTCTTGTGATTTAATTGGGATTGCCCTTCCTCATGCTTGAGGAAACACCTGGTGGGTGCGGGATGCCCCCCACCCACCTCGCCTTGTGTTCATGTAAATGTCTTGTGATTTAATTGGAATTGTCCTTCCTCATACTGGAGGGTGGGGGACGCCCCTCATCCACCTGGCTTTGTGTTCACGTGAAAGTCTTGTGATTTAGCCCGTGAAAATTTAGGATAAAAGGAGCATGAAAACCTCCATTAAACGGCTTCTGCTCAATCCGTTTGAACAGTGGTCCATTCTCTTTCTTTCTCTTTCTTGCTCTTTCTTGCTCTTCCTTTCTCCTTCTTTCTCTCTATATCTATCTCTTCTGCAGAATCGGCTCCTGCACTAGACAAGAGTCTAATCTCTTTGTTCCCCAGGAATAATCGCTGACGCCACCACACCTTTCCAGGGACACTCTAAATCTCCCCGCGGGGGCTGGTCCCCCACAATAAATGTAATTCAGCACATTAGCAGATGTAAAACCAAGAACCACATAATTATATCATTAGATGCAGAAAAAGCATTTGACAAAATCCAGCATCCTTTCTTGATATGAACCTTTTCACACCTAGGTATAGAAGGAACATTAAATCAGTTAAATGGATTTAATAGACATCTACAGAACACTTCACTCAACATCTACAGAGTATACGGTCTACTCTTCAGTGCATGGAACATGCTCCAAGATCAATCACATTCTCAGACATAAATCAAGTATGAACAGATTTCAAAAGATCAAAATAATACACTAAAGAGCCAGATTGATTAAAAAAAAAAAAAGAATTTTTGTGTCTATGTTTACCAAGGAGATTGGCCTATAATTCTCTTTCCTTTTTAGATCTTTGCCAGGTTTGGGTATAAGTATGATATTAGTTTCATAAAATGATTTGGGGAGAATTCCATCATTCTCAATACCTGGAATACTTTTAATAAGATTGGTATCAGCTCCTCCTTGTATGTCTTGTAGAATTCAGCTGGGAAGCCATCTGGTCTGGGACTTTTTTTGGCAGGGAGATTTCTTTTGACTGAATTGACTTCCTGGATTCTTGGTCTGTTTAGAGTTTCCATTTCTTCTTGTTTCAACCTTGGGAGGTTGTGTGATATCAGAAAGTCCTCCATTTTATTTAGATTTTCTAGTTTATTTGCATACAGATGTTCATAGTCCTCTGATAATCTTTTGAATTTCTTCAGGATCAGTTGTGACTTCACCTTTTGCATTTCTAATTGTGGTTCTTTGGACATTCTCTCTCTCTCTCTTTTTAAGTCAATCTAGTCAAGGGTCCATCAATCATATTTATCCTTTCAAAGAACCAGCTTTTTGTTGATCCCTTCTATGATATTTTTATCTTCTATATCCTGAAATTATGATTTTTTTGGTGATCTGGATTCTACTGCTGAGGTTAGGATTTTGATGATCTTGCCTTTCCAGCTCCTTTATGTATGATGTTAGGGTGTTTATTTGTTATCTTTCTGGTTTCTTGATGTGTGAATGCAATGTTGTGATTTTCCTCTTAACGCTGCTTTCACGGCATCCCAGAGGTTCTGATAAGATGTGTCTTTGTTTTCATTTGTTTCCAGGAATCTTTTTATTTCTGTCTTGATTTCCATGTTGACCCAGAAGTTGTTCAGCAGCATATTATTTAGTGTCCATGTCTTTGTGTTTTAGGGGGATCTTGTTGGTGTGTTGGTGGCAAAATTTATTTTTATTCCATTGTGATCTGAGAAGATACATGGTATTATTTTGATCTTTTGAAATTTGTTCATGCTTCATTTATGTCAGAGAATGTGATTGATTTTGGAGTATGTTCCAAGCACTGATGAGTAGAATGTGTACTCTGTAGATGTTAGGTGAAGTGTTCTATAGATGTCTATTAAATCCATTTGATTGAGCATCCAGTTAAAGTTCCAGATCTCCCTGTTGGTTTTTTGCTTTGGTGATCTATCTAAGGCTGTTAATGGGGTATGTAGGTCTCCAACTATGACTGTGTGAGAGTCAGTGTTCTCTCTTGGTTTACTTAGTAGTTATTTTATAAAACCTGATGTTTCTTTGTTGGGTGCATTTATGTTTAGGATAAATATTTCTTGCTGGTGGATTGAGCCCTTTGTCAGCTTGTAGTGTCCTTCCTTGTTCTTTTTAACTTTTGATGATTTGAAGTCTGCTTTGTCTGGTATCAGAATAGCTACACCTGCACTCTTCTGTTTTCCATTTGCCTGAAAGACCATTTTCCATTCCCCTACTTTGAGCCTGTGGGTGTCCTTTGCAGTGAGATGAGTTTCCCAGAGGAAAAAGACTGTTGGATCATACTTTTTATCCAGTCTGCCACTCCATGTATCAGTGGCACATTTAGTTCATTCACATCCAATTGAATGTGAATAGTGAGAGTTTATCCCTGTCATAGAGCTCTTAGTGGGTTGCTTATTTTCCTTTTTACTTTTGTATTTATATATGTGTGTATTTTCATTTTTGTTAAGTGCTCTATATTCTCTTGACTTGATGCTTGTCTATACTTTTGTGATGGATATGACTTGTTTTTTTGTTTTTTTCCCAATACCTTCTTAAGTATCTCCTGAAGAGCTGGTCTGGAGGTGACATATTATCTTAGGCACTGGATATCTGAGAAGGATTTTAATTCTCCATGATGATGAAGCTTAGCTTGACACAGTAGAAAAATTATTGGCTGGAATTGCTTATAAGAACATTAAAAATTGGACTCCAGTTCCTTCTGGCATGTAGTATTTCTGCTGATAAGTCTGGAGTGATTTTGATGGGTCTTCCCTGGTGGGTAGTCTGACCTTTCTTGCTGCCTTTAGGATTTTTTTCTTTCATGCTTACTTTGTGGAGGCAGATTACTATGTGTCTTGGGGATGGTCTGCTCATGTGATACCTTGCAGGAATTCTCTGAATCTTTTGTACTTGAATGGTCACCCCTCTAGCTAGATGTTGGAAGCTTTCTTGGATTACTTCATGGAATGTTTGTTCCATGGTGTTCTCAGTTTCCCTTTTTGTTGCAGGGATACCAGTCATGTATATATTGGCTTCTTTACATAGTCCCAAAACTCTTGGAGACTTTGCTCTTTCTTTTTTAGCTTTTTTCTATGTTTTTGACAGACTGGGTTAATTCCATATTTTGGTCGTCAAGCTCTGAGATTCTTTTCTCTGCCTGGTTGATCCTGCTCTCTATGCTTGTTACTACGTTCTTAATTTCTAGGATTTGGTTCTTCATTTCCCTTACTTCAGAATGGGCTTTTCTAAAATTGGCCAATTCCACTTTAACTTCTCGTATAACTTTGGTGAGTTTCTATTCTAGTTTCTCTTGGTTCTCTCTGTTCATTTTAGCTATCTACTCTCTGATTTATTTGACTGTCATCTAAGAGGTTTTCATTGGTTGCACTCTGATAGCTGCTTTTTTGGGTGCTGTCTCTTTAGGACTCTGAGGGTTGCCTATATTTTTTCATTGATTTTTCTTCATCTCTTCCCTCTCTATAATTCCACTTTGGTTTTGTTACTCTGAAGTTAATCAATGACCCTCTGGCCCCGGACTCTTTCCGTGGTCAAATAAAGGTCACTCAGTGAGAGACCTTGCTCCTTGCTCCACCCTGTGACAGGTTTCCCCACTGCTGCTAGAACTCTGTAGAGAGTGGGTGGGGGGATGGGTCCCCCATCTGCAGCCCAGAAGCCTTTCCACCAAACCAGTCTCTGGGTGTCTTTCTTGTTGCTCCCTCCCTATTCAAGTTCACACGCTGCTCTTGAAAAAGAGCAAGTTCCTCACCACAAGGGGAAGGGGAAATCTGCCCTGTAGGCATGCAGAGCTTGGAGGTGTTTCTTTCTGATCTGGCTGGGAAGATGGCCACCAGTTGTTGGCTGTGGGCACCAGCTGGGTTTTTTCTTCAGGCAGGCTTTCTCTGCCTGGGAGCTGGTTGCTGGGCTCCACTAGTTGAAGCCTTGCTCACAGCAGGTGACTGAATGCACATATTGTTCCCCATTCCACTTGGGCTCCTGTTGCCCCCCACCATGTCCTGACCAGGGCACTCTTTCCACATGTGAATGATGACTCACGCATGACTCAGAGAGGGTGAACCAGTCCAAAGCATATTAGGATCACTCACTCTCACTCACAAGGCAGAACTTTGGTTCCTATGTGAGCCTCGTACATGGCAGGGGATGGGAAGCCCAGATTCCCACATCTGCCATAGCTTTCTGTCTCTATGTGTTCAAAGAGACCTCTGCTGGGTTCAGGGTGCCTCACCCATCGAAAAGTGTTCAGGGTGTTTCCATTTATCAGCTGCTGTCTCCCATGCTTGGCAAGAGAGGCACAGTCTGCTGCTTAATGGTGGCCATCTTGGATCTGAGTCCAATTATTTATTTATTTATTTATTTAAAGCAGGATTTATTGAGAGGACAGGAGAGTTCCCACAGTGGGAACTCTTTTTTAAAAAAGGTACTGTGCTGGTGTGCAACTTCAGAGGCAAGATAATAAGTGGCACTACAATGCCCTCTCACTCTCTCCTGAATTGTTCACTCCAGATTAAATGACTCATAGCTACCAGGTTGTGAGAACACTCAGCAGCCTATGAAGAACTCACATGATGAGGAATTAAGGCTCCTGCCAATAGCCATGTGAGTGAACATCTCCGAAGCAGATCACCCAGCCCCATCTAAGCCTTCAGATGATGTCAGCCCTGCTGACAGCCTGACTACAATGACAGGAGACTCCTTGAGCCAGAACCTCCCAGCTAAGCTGCTCCTTAATTCTTGACCCACTGAAATAATAAGTGTTTGTTGTTCGGAGTCACTAAATTTGGGGATAATTTGTTACACAGCAATAGGTAACACATGCACACTTTTTACATAGATACGGCAAGTATTCTTAACACTGGTTGTTTTAGCCTGGATTCCTTAGGAAAGAGACCCTGAAGAAAAAGCTAATGAGCTGGTACTAAATTATAGGATTTGTTTCAGGGAAGCAGGAGGGACAGGAAAGGGAAAGGAGGGGGAACAAACCCTAGGAGGAATTACTGAGCTGGCCCAATTGCAATTGACCATTCTGTCTTGCAGAACCAACTCTGAAAGGCTGTGAGTTCAACTGCATCTCAGGTCAATTTGTCCAGGGTGAGAAAGTGAAAATAATTTATCAATTTACTTCCATCTCCCTTTAGTCAAGGTTCCTTCACAGGATATTAATGCTCTACATTTTCTGGGTGTATCTGTGGGGTCACCAAGCAGGTTCTTGGGATCACATGCCTCAGATTGAACAAGAAAACCCCAAGGTGTCATACCACTTAGCTAAGCATGAGGCATTGCTGGGTTGTGCCCACCAGAAATCAGCTGTAGCTGACATAAAACTGGTACCCGGTAGCAGCTACAGCAGAACAAACAGGCAAGGATCCCAGACAGATGGGGCTGAGAGACTCTGAGTGGCACAGAAGAGGTGCTTGCTAGACAGGATGGAGTGACACAGAGTGTTACCTGCAAGTATCCTCAAAACTCAGATTTGGAAAAAGGTAAGATCATTGGTGAAAAATGACCCAAAACCGTGTCTAGGATCAGCCAAACTCCAATAACCTCAGAGACTGCAACCAGGAAACTCAGACACCCAAGTAATTGAATTGAGCCCAGTCTGAACAGGTGTTGATAGAAATGAAGGGTCTGAGTGTCACTAAGAGAGGGAGTCCAATGAGAGAGGAGAAAGCAGTGGCTCCCACCATGTCCAGCGGAGAGATGCCCTGCCTTGTGCATCTTCTCATGTGTCCAGTGAGACAGACTAACTCCAACACGAAGATGAACAGTTTGGTGACACTAACCATTAAGGGCTCATACAGATAAGTCCCCTTGTTCTAGTCTCGGTCTCACCAAGTAACTGCCTCTTTATCATCCATTTTCCTAAATAAACTTCCCAAAATGGAGGGAATGTTCTGATACATGAATGAGAGGATCAGATTCCCTTTTTAGTTTCAGCTGGTAGGAACCATTCAGTCCACTCAGGGTGTAAATAAAATCATCACTCTTATTCATCCAATTAATTGCTCTCAGTCTCCCCTGCGGGCATGTACCAGGATGATCAGCCAGCCTTCTGCAGTGAAACCCAGCTTTTCTATCCTCCTCTTTTTTCCAAACCACAGCACAGGATTTTAAATGGGCACACATCACACACACTTTAGTCTACATAGCATGTGTGGACACACATATGCTGTAAATGGCATATAGAAACCAGGATCCTGCTAGGCTGGTTCAACAACACTCTGGGCCCTGAAGGAGGAGGGTGCCTTTCTGGGTTACTGCCTCAAGGGACTTGGGTGCCCAGTTCTCCAGCCTGCCAGGACCTCACCTGACTACTTCAGGGTAGGTCCTTGCCAAGAACAATTCTTGGCTCCTCCTCTTCCTTTGGGCCCTCTGGCTACTAGTCTCCCTGAGGTTGGCTGGCATAGAGTATACCGTATACGTCAGAGGAGCAAACCTGCTTATGTGCTCCCTGGAATGTCCAGCATCTTTCTCTCTCCCCACCTACAGCACCCTTCCTCTAGGGGCCAAGGGAAAAAAATCTGCCTCTGCTGTTGTCTGATGTTTACATCAGCTTCTCAAAGCAGGTTCTGCTATCCAGAAGGGTGTTTAATACTTTCTCTAACACAGACTAAAGTGTGTAGCCATTGAGTTATATTTTACTCATTCAACCCCTCATTCATACATTCATCAAATGCTTTGGGGTTCCTACTTAGAAGCAGAGAAATTGTGGTTGAAAGACCACAGATTCAAAAATTTCTGAAATATGACTTTTTCATTGACTCAAACTGCATGCTGGAAGAGATGAGAGAAGACATACCAGCCTGAAGTTAGGTGGTTGCTTCAGTTCAGTTCTGAACACACCAGTTTTGTGGGTTCTTTTTTTGTATTGAGCATTACCCCAAATTCACCCCCTTTCTCCTTTCCAGAAATTGTTTTGGTATGCACAGAATCAAGGCCCTTGGATTCACAAACTTAAACATTGTGTTTGAAAAATGTCTCAAGGGTATATTTTGAAAACTAGGGAGTTGATGGTAAACACGGAGAAAATATATTATCTGAAAAGAGATTCAGATTCACATTTCGAAAGCAAAGGGGTCATGGCATTCCTTCAGAAAGATGGGAGCATGGCAATGAGGCAGTCACACTACAGATGTTCAGTCACTGAGTTTGCACCTTTTAGAACACGTGACATTGACTTCTTCTGAACCCTGCAGTGTCCAGTTTCTTGTACCAGTGCGGCAGGCACCCTGGAAAAGAAGGAGCCCTGGACTTGGGGTCAGGCTCCCGATGACCGCAAAGATAGTGTTGGGTAGAGATTGGGGAAGACTCTGCCCCTGAGAGGCTCACAATCCAGAGGAAAATGCTCCTAAGCAGAGGTTCACAAATCTGCCGGGACATTTGACCCTGGCTGTGCATCAGAATCTCTTAAGATATTTTCTTTTTTATTTTTTTAAACACTCATGCCTGATCCCCACCTCAGTCTTCTGAATCTGAATCTTGAGCTTAGTTGTCTCTGTTACCTTTAAGCTTGCCTAAAGCCTCCAGACGACATGGGTTCCTTGCCTGTGTCCCTGTATACACCCCACATTGGGTTTTTATCACCTTCTCCTGCACTTAACGTGTTTACTCACTCCCCAGCTCCCACTGGACTCTGGGCCTGGTAAGTCACAGAAGTAGCTGTCATTTGATTAGAAGGCTTTTATTCTAGAAAGTGGTTGGATATTCAAAATTAAAGTTAATCTTTTTATATGAATGCTTGGAATCATATGTAATATTTCCTATTTAATTGTGATCTGGGACTCCCACTGATCATTTTGGATTTTTTTGTTTTTTTGAGTCAGAGTCTTACTCTGTTGCCGAGGCTGGAGTACAGTGGCATGCTCGTGGCCACCGCAGCCTCGACCTGCTGGACTCAGGTGATTCTTCCACCTCAGCCTTCCAGTTCCTGGAACTACAGGTGTGCACCACCACACCCAGCTAATTTTTCTTGATTTATTGTAGAGATGAGGTCTTGCCAAGTTGTCCAGGCTGGTCTCAAACCCATGGGCTCAGGCAATTCTCTCACCGCAGCTTCCCAAAGTGCTGGGATTATAGGTGTGAGCCACTGAGCCCAGCCCATTTTGAATTTTAGAAGCAAATTTCCAAAGACTGCTATGATATAACCAGAGATATACTCATTGTTCTAGGCAGTGAACACAGCCTAAATCTTTTTCAGCCACAGGACTGCAAGGTGAGCCCTGAGCAGGGGACAGCTGTCAGGCAACTCGACACAAAAGCTGCTCTATCTCTCTCAGCCAGTGACTCACCTGCAGCGGCTGCATGACCGGAAGGTCCAGGCAGTAGATGGGACACTGTGAACATCACCCAATTGCCAATTTTCACACTTCAGAAAGACCTAGAAATGAGAAAACTGACTATGATAAGCCCTAAAACCACATCACATCTCTTCACTCTATACCGTTTATTTTCAAATGTTAATGTCATCAGCTGTGTCATCTAGTAGTGACATAAACTGTTTTTCCTCAAAACCCCTCTGGTAGCAAGTGTCCCATGGGGTTACCTTCTCAGTCAGCTGATTCAGAATTCTGGAAATGCAAAACTGACAGAGATCTTCCTAATAACAGGAGTATTATTAACATTTCTTGAGTGCCTACTATGGGCCTACCACTTCACATATTTTATTTTACTTAATCCTCACACTAACTCTGACATGTAGGTTTTATTGTTCTCATATTGTAGATGAAAAAAAAACAACAACTGAGGCTGGGAAAAGTGAAGCAATCTGCTTAAGGTTGCATATCTAGTAACCCAGATCTGCAAAATCTAAAAGCCTCTGTTTCTCAAAGTGGGAATTATGTACAAGGTAGCAAGCCCAGAGTCACAATAAGTCTCATAGTTAAACATAGCCCATCCTCTGAAGCAATAATTTAATTCAGTGGTAAATAATTTAAAACACTATTTTTATTAAAATAAACGTGAATGTATTATGGAGAAACACAAATTTGGGCCAAATATAAAGATAAAAGATAAAACTCTAAGAAACTCATATGGATGGCAAGCTACTTCTAGCTTGGCCCCCAGGCCTTAGGGTTCTCGCCAAGTCCTCTGCCACAAGGAAGATTCTGGCGGAAAGATTTAAAAGCATGGCCATAGGCCCAAATAGAACTCCAGACTGGCACCCCCAAATGGAAGAAAGGGTGAATGGCTGGTCAGCAAAGAGCAAAAAGTGGCGATTGCATTTGACTACAAGGCTCAGTATTAATGTCCATCACTGGATGAATATAAACTATATACGTCTATGGGTTGCCATGTCCCTATTCACCTAACTGATACTCTCATAAGATTTTTCAAAGCTTTCCAGTATGGAGATAAGAATCTGTTACTGAGTAAATGAGCCAAAGGCAAGCCCACCCCCAACCCTGACCCCCTGCCACTTCTGGTCCCTAGTCCTCCCTCCACCAGACCTTACTTCTCCTAAGCCCTAGGTATCTTTTTCATAAAAACACCAAGAATCATGTCCTGTGAAGGAAACTTGACTAAAGGAAGATGGAAGTAAATTGATAATTATTTTCACTTCCTCACCCTGGACAAATTGACCTGAGATGCAGTTGAACTCACAGCCTTTCAGAGTTGGTTCTGGGATGGCTACAGTCACCAGGGACCTGATTCTAAGCTAGGTAGGCCAGTCTATACTCTGCCCGAGGCTTGGAATACCTCCAGGGAATTTAATTACTGAACTCTGAGAAGGATGAAAAGAAGGACTCCAGCCAGGCCCTTGGCCAAGCTGAGCTGGGCCCACCTAGTATCCCAACATCTTCGTAGTTAATAGGGAGAGGCAGGAAAACACTGAATAAGACAAAGAAGGGCACAGCCTGGTTGGTCTGTGGAAAGGAGTCTCTGACCCAGAGGAAACCAAAGCAAAGCTCTTGAAGAAGCACCATATCTACAAGCATACTGCAGTCAGTCTGCGCCATGCCTGTTCCCCACACATGCTCCCTGGTCCACTGACTCTCTGGCACTTGCCGTTCCCTCTGCCTGGGAGGCTTATTCCCTGATCAGTGCATGGCTAATTCCTATTCACCATTAGGCCTCGGCTTCGATGCCACTACTTCCAGAAAGATTTCCCGGATTCCCTCAAGTCTGGGTACTTCCTTCCTGGGAACATCCCACACTTCCTCCAACCTAGTGCTGACCAGATGATCTGTAATTCCTATTTACTTGTCTGTGAGTGCCACAAGCGCGTGATTTCCTGGAGATAATGCCTGGCACATAGTACATGCTCTATGATTGTCTTCTGAATGAAATAAAAATTAAGGACATAATAAGGCTATAAGTCCCCAAGGAAGCCCCTTGAATGATAGGGTTACATTCTTCTGGCAATTCTGCCAGTTTCAAAAGCCCATAGCAATAAAGGGATGCTTTTGAGGGGGCTAAGAAGCAGGGAGGAGCTCATGCAAACAACCAAGCACCTACTGCAATGCACCGAGGACACGGAGCTGAAACTGCAAAGGTCTTTTCACTGCAGAAACTCAGTCTAATGAGGGAGACTATTAGGGAACAATAGCAAAGACAAGTTGCTTCAGTACAAAGCTGGAGTGGGGACAAATGTGAAAAAGAAACTGGGTGAAGGGAGGAGGGTGGGACTGGCAGTTGAGGGAAACTGCTAGAGGAGGGAGGGGCATACCTCATCAATAAGGGTACCTGCAAGATCAATTTTTATATACTAACCCTGAATTGTACCCCCACATCTCTATAAGAAATCATAAAAAAAGAAAAAATAATAATAAATAAATGTTATCTCCTTTTGTATTGTAAGAAAAAAAAGAGAAAGAAAGCAACTGGGTGAGCAATGCCTTTACTTACAAACTCATCTTATTACTTAGAAAGTCTCGCCATACTTACCTGGCAGGAGAGATACCATGATCACAAAGGTGGTTTTCCCAGGATGAGTCTCACCCATTGCACTCCGGGTGTGCTGACCTCTGCGATTTCCCCAAATGCAGGAAACTCGACTGTATAATTTGTAGTAGTGGGGGACTGCATTCACGCTTTCCCCTAAAAAAAAAAAAAAGTCTCACCAGACAAGGTTTTTAGGAGGACATGTTCATGAAAATTTTGATAAATATATTTGTAAGATAACAGAGTCAATATACCATTTTATTTCACTTTACTCCTGCATCAAATATTTTGGGGGTGTTTATTTATTTATTTATTTATTTTTTTGAGTTGGAGTCTCACTCTGTCACCCAGGTTGGAGGGCAGTGGCATGTGCTCGGCCACCGCAGCCTCGACCTGCTGGGCTCCGGCGATCCTTCCGGCCTCAGCCTTCCAAGCAGCTGGAACTACAGGCGCATGCTACCACACCTGGCTAATTTTTGATTTATTGTAGAGATGAGGTCTCGCCAAGTTGCCCAGGCGGGTCTCGAACCCGCGGGCTCAGGCAATTCACTCACCTCGGCCTCCCAAAGCGCAGGATTACAGGCTGAGCCAC
>CAUYQG010147668.1:0-22377 GCA_963574415.1 Tarsius wallacei | reverse complement strand
TGTGTGTGTGTGTGTGTGTGGCTATTTTGACGAGTTTATAGGCGAGGAACAGCTGGTTCAAGTGGAACTTAAACCTCGCCATCAACACACTGGCCCTCATCCAGCCTGGCTGGCGTGAGGGCCTCACTGATGGCTTCAGTGGACAGTGTTCAACTGAGTGAGGGGCGTCACTCTGCATCTACGGTGAGGAAGTTTGCAGGGACACACACCTTGACCAGACCCGGGTCAGCCTCCCGGTGACACGTCTAGGGTCTTGGCTGTTGTCTGCCAACAGCTCCTTAACTAGCTGGATCAAATGTCCAAGGAACTCACTCAGGGAACATGGCACGCTGCAGGAGCTTATGAGGATATAGGAACTCAACTCCACATCCTGGGGTGGGCGTGGGTCCTCCCCAGGGACAAAGGGGACTGCAAGAACAATCCTGAGCTTTTCTTACCAGGAGAGCTGCTCTCCTGGGGTCACTCTGTGATAAGTTGAATGAGTGATCCTGTGAGTGTCACTGAAACATGAGACCCCTGGCAAAGCTAAACAGAAATGCTGTGATGTGAAACCACTACAGTTAAGTGAAAGCTTCAGGCTCAAGATTAGAACTGGAAGTATCATTCGGGAAAAAAATTTTAGAGACAAGGTCCCACTGTCACCCAGCCTGGAGTGCAGAGGAGCGATCACAGCTCCCTGCAGCCTCGACCCACTGGGCTCAAGCATTCCTGCCACCTCAGCCTCCCAAGTAGCTGGGACTACAGGCACATGCCACAACACCCAGTTAATTTTTTATTTTTGAGATGGGGTCTCACTGTGTTACCCAGGTTGGTTTTGAACTCCGGGCCTCAAGCAATCTGCCTTGGCCTGTGCTGGCTGTATTTTAGCTTTGGAGAAAACAAACTCTTATCTCTGCCCAAGATGATCCGCCCAGCATGCAAGAAAGAATCCTTGCATCCAGAAGGAGCTGGGAATCTTTGGAGCAGTGGCTGGTTCTGGGTCTGGAGGGGGAAACATAAAAGATGAATATCTTTTCTTACCAGAACAGGAGGAGGTTCCCAAAGACCGCCAAAAAGACACAGAACCCATCTGAGTAAAGCACCCGGGGGTCAAAGACGAGGCAGTTCTGAACATCGGTGGCCAAGGTCATCGCTGCAGCCGAAGACGCTCACCAGACGTGTCTAAACCCATTTGCTCTTCTTGACCAGGGAATAAAGAGCCCGTTGGTAACACAGGGAAACCAACTCGTTCTGTTGAAGGCCGATAAAAAATCAAGAATGTGTCTTACCTTTTCTTATAAAATCTGCACCACTGGGGAACCAACAGCGGCTGTGGGAAACGTCTTTTTGCAAAAGGCCAGCCGAGGGATGAGGACGCGAGGCTGCCATCGTGACGCGGGCCCCAGTGGCCAGGGCACCAAGGCAGCAGGACAGCCCCTGCCCGTGGAGCAGCGGCCCGGCCCGGGGGGAGCTCTGCCTCTCAGCCCCTAACCAAATCTGAATTGGACGGGGCCTCTAGACTCGCCAGTCAGATGATGAGAAATACGGAGGCTGCAGGGACGTGTCAAAGGTCACAGGGGATGCGGCCAGGGGACACGTCAAAGGTCATGGTGGCGATGCGGCCAACAGAATCCAGACACGGGAAGCTACAAGATGCGCAACTCAATTTATTCAGCAACAACAAACAAGATGAGCTGAGAAAGGGACAATGAGGCTAAGGCTCCTGAGAGACTTTGGAAATGCCGATGGGGCCGCCCCCTCGGGTCCCCTCCCACGGTGGGAGCTTCTCTGTCCTCTCAACACATCCTGCTTTCTAAAAAACAAAACAAAAAGAGAAATGTCGATGAACTGCAACATATACCCTTGAATTCAGCCTTGCCTCCAACCAAATGTAAATTTCAAAAAGACGGCTGGGATAACGCAAGCAATGGCAGGCAACTGGTGTGGGATGACCGTACTGTGCTTCCATTTTTAAGGAGGCGGCTCATCACTTTGAGATAGGGGCTGATTTACAGATAAAACACTCAGATGTCTGGACTTTGCTTTGGAGGGACCCAGGGCGTGTGTGAGACGCGAGGGCCTCGTCGAACAAGGCTGGGATGCAAGCTCGGTGGACAGACTTGGTCGTCATTCTCTCCACTGCAGCGTGTTGGAGACATTTCAAAACACCAAGTTAAAAAAGGACTAACTTTGGGAGGCAGAGGCAAGAGGGCTGCCTGAGTCCAGGGCTTCGAGACCAGCCTGGGCAACTTGGCGAGACCTCGTCTTTACAAAAGAAAAAAAAAATCAGCCAGGTGTGGTGGCACATGCCTTTAGTTCCAGCTACTCGGAAGGCTGAGCCAGAAGGATCACCTAAACCCGACAGGTTGAGGCTGCAGTGGCTGTGAGCATGCCGCTGCACTCCAGTCTGGGCAACAGAGTGAGACTCCAACTCAAAAAAGCAAAAACAAAAAAGGAAGACTAAAAAGCGAATATACCAACACACGCTGCAGACACAGGACAAGTACCTGAAGACACAAAGAACCACAAATCAGCAAAAGGACCCTGAAATAGCAAAATGTGTGCCTGTTACATTTATTTTTTTGAGTTGGAGTTTCACTCTGTCACCCAGGCTGGAATGCAGGGGCACGCTCACGGCCACCGCAGCCTCGACCTGCTGGGCTCAGGCGATCCTTCCGCCTCAGTCTTCGAAGTAGCTGGAACCACAGGCATATGCCACCCCCAGCTTTTTGATTTTTTGATTTAGTGTAGAGACGAGCCCTTGCCATGTTGCTCAGGCTGGTCTTGAACCTCTGAGCTCAGGCAATCCTCTCACCTCCGCCTCCCAAAGTGCTGGAATCACAGGCGTAAGCCACTGCTTCTGGCCTGTATGCCTGTTATTAATAAGGGAGTCTAAATTAAAATCACTGTAGGCTAGGCCTGGTGGCTCACACCTGCAATCCCAGCACTTTGGGAGGCAGAAGCAAGAGGACTGTCAGAGCCCAGGGGTTCGAGACCAGCCTGGGCAACACGGCGAGACCTCGTCTCTACCATCAATCAATGAATCAGGCGAGTGTGGTGGCATGCACCTATAGTCCCAACTACTTGGAGGGCTGAGGTGGGAGGATTGCCTGAACCCAGGAGGTTGAGGCTGCAGTGATCGTGTGACTACACTCCAGCCTGGGAGACACAGTGAGAGTCTGACTCAAAATTTATGATGTGGGGATGCACTGCCTTTTATACATTTTTTTAAAAATAATAAAAACAAATGAAATGAAATCATCACATAAAGCCACCGTAGAATACAATTTCATATCCACAAGGCTGTCAAAATTCAAAGTCTGATAAAAATGAGCACCGGCACAGTTGTTGAACAGTGGGAAAAAAATCTCATCCACAGCCGGTGGGGAGTGTGTGGGACAAACACTCTGGAAAAGGCCAAGCATCTCTAGTAAAATCAAACGAGGTCATGTGCTGCCTAACGACGGGGACACGTTCTGAGACGCACGTCGCCAGGTGGTTTCGCCGCCGTGTGCACGTCACACGTGCCTCCGTGACCCTGGAAGGCACTGCCGGCTGCACGTGAGGCTGCCCAGCGCGTGACCGTCGTCAACACTGTGGGCAGCCACAGTGGAAACTGGCACATGGCATCTGTGTATCTAAACCCACCTACACACCCAAAAGATGGCACTGTGCCCTCGCAGGACCGCTAGGCAGACACAGCCCCTCGCTGACCAAACATGCCCATGGCCTCACACACACACCATTCTCCCTAGCAATCCCAACACTCCGACTCATACTCCAGAAGAAGCCTCACATTCCAGTAACTGCCAGCATGTTCAGAGAAGAACGTTTCATAGGGGCGGGGGAGGAAGGTAAGGAGAAGGAAACCAGAAACTCAAAGACGCTTGCAGAGCAGAACGGATACACACCTGGCATGTTCACATGAGGAGCCATCACACCGCGGTAGAAAGCATGAACTGGTTATCATGGATGTGCACATCTGTGTGACTCCCCAAACGGTATTACTGAGCAAATAAGTCCCAGAAATCATAAAATGATTTTTTTTTTTGAGTCACGAGTCTCACTGTGTCGCCCAGGCTGGAGTGCAGTGGCACGCTCATGACCACCGTAGCCTCGACCTGCTGGGCTCAGGTGATTCTTCCACCTCAGCCTTCCAAGTAGCCGGAACTACAGGCGTGCACTACCATGCCTGCCTAGTTTTTTTTAAAATTTATCGTAGAGATGAGGTCTCACCAACTTGCCTAGACTATTCTCAAACCTGTGGACTCAGGCAATCCCCTCACCTCAGCCTCCCAAAGTGCTGGGATTACATGTGTGAGCCACTGGTACCGGTCCATAAAGTAATTCGATTTATGCTTCTTGAGATAAGTTATATAGCCTGAGATTAATGACAGTTCACTGCAACCTCAACCTCTTAGGACTCGGGATCCTCCTGCTTCAGTCTCCTGAGTAGCTGGGGAATTATAGACATGTGCCACCATGCCAGGTAATTTAATTTTTTGTGAGATAGGGTTTCGCCATGTTGCCTACTCTGATCTTGAACTCCAGGTCTCAAGCTGTCCTCCCACCTCTGCCTCCATAGTGCTGGGATTACAGGCATGAGCCACCGCGCCTATCCCAAATTTGCTTTTAGTGTGAGATTTTGTCTATTCAGTGTTGTACAACTGTCATCCCTAATTTCAGAACATTTTCATCACTCACCAGAGACTGCACACCTATCATCAGTTGCTTTTCTTTGGAGAAATGATTGAAATAATCTGCCTATCTTTAAACAGGGTTGTCTCTCATTGTTGAGTTGCAGGAGTTCTTTATATATTCGAGACTTGACTCATCAGATATATGATCTGCAGATAGTTTCTCCCACTCTGTGGGTCGCTGTTTCACTTTTTCCTCTGAAGCATCAAAGTTTTCAGGTTTGTTTGTTTGAGTTGGAGTCTCACTCCGTTGCCCAGGCTGGAGTGCAGTGGCATACTCACGGTCACCCCAGCATCGACCTGCTGGGCTCTGGTAATCCTTCCACCTTAGCCTTCCAAGTAGCCAGAACTACTGGTGCATGCTACCATGCCCGGCTAATTTTTATGATTTATTGTAGAGACGAGGTCTTGCCAAGCTGCCCAGGCTAGTCTTGAACCTGCGGGCTCAGGCCAATCCATTCGCTTCTGCCTCCCAAAGTGCTAGGATGATAGGCTGAGCCACCGAGCCCGGCCTTACATTTTGACAAAGTGCCAGTTACCTACTTTGAGCGTCTGTGCTTATGGTGTCATATCTACGAAACTACTGCCTAACACAAGGCCACAAAGACATACACCTGTTTTTCTAAGAATTCCATAGTTCTGCTTCTTCCACTTGTTTTATTTATTTCAATAATCATATGTAGTGCAAAGTGAGGTCTACCTGTATTTTTTTGCTCATGAATATTTCTTGCCTGTTTTAATGTACATCACTTTATTGCACTTTGAAGATACTGGTTTTTACACATGGAAAGCGTGTGGTCTACCCTGTAAGACCATCAGCAGCATTCTTCCAACAGCAGGTTCTCACTGCATGTCTCTGTCACCCTTTGGTAATTCCCCCAGTATTTCAGACTTTTCCATTATTATTCTGTCACGGTGACCTGTGATCAGCGATCTTAGATACTACTACTGTAATTTGGGGTGCCATGAACCATGCGCATATGGATAGTGAACCTCATTGGTGGCTGTGTGTGTCCTCACGGCTCTCCTGACTGGGCCTTTTCCGTCCCTCTCCTCTCCTCAAGCCTCCCTATCCCAAGACACAACAATATGGAAGTCAGGCCAATTAATACCCTACGAGGCCTCTGAGTGTTCGAGAGGAAGAGTCTCGAGTCTCACACTTTAAATCAAAAGCCAGAAATGACTAAGCCTGGGTCAGAAGGAGGTCAAACGCTGATATGAGCTGAGAGCAGAGCCTCTTGCCCAGGTCAGCCAATGTATGGATGTGAAGGTAAAGTTCTTGAGGGAAACTGAAAGCGCTGCTCCGTGAACACACGAGTGATTAGAAAGCCAAACAGTTGTATTGCTGATACAGAGAAAGTCTGTGTGGTCTGAAGAGATCAAACCAGCCGTGCATTCCCTTAAGCCCAAGCCTAACCTGGAGCAGGGCTCCAACTCTCTTCCATTCTGCAAGGGCTGAGAGAAGGCAGGAATCTGCAGAAGAGAAATCTGAAACCAGCAGAGGCTGGTTCATGGGGGTTAAGGAAAGAGGCCGCCTCCAAAATATCTGCATTCAAGGTGAAGCAGCCAAGTGCTGATGGAGAAGCTGCAGAAAGTTCTCCAGAAGATCCAGCTGGGATCACAGATGGAGGCAGCAAGACGAACAAACTTCAGTGCTGATGAAACAGCCTTCTGTTGGAAGATGCCATCCGGGGCTTTAACAGTTAAAGAGAAGTCAATGTCTGGCTTCAAACCTTCAAGATAGGCTGACTCTCTGTGAGAGGCTAACACAGCTAAATGACTTCAAGCCGAAGCCAATGCTTGTTGGCCGTTCTGAAAGTCCTAGGCCCTCCGTTATGCTAAGTCTACTCTGCCTGTGCTCTAGAAACGAAACAACAAAGTCTGGACGACAGCACATCTGTTTACAGCATGGCTTACTGAGTATTTCAAGCCCACTGCTGAAATCTACTGCTCAGGAAAAAGGATTATTTCCTTCAAGGTATTACTGCTCACTGACAATGCACCTGGCCACCTGACAGCTCTGATGGAGTTACACAGAGATTGATGTTGTTTTCACGCCCACTGACACCACATCCTTTCTGTAGCCCGTGAGTCAAGGAGGAATTTCGGCTTTTTTCCAGAAGGAATTTCAGCTTTCAAGTCCTATTATTTAAGTAACACATTTCGGAAGGCTAGAACCACGATAGATAGCGATTTCTCTGACACATCTGGGCAAAGTAAATTAAAGATCTTCTGAAGGCTGGGCACGGTGGTTCACACCTGTCATCCTGGCACTTTGGGAGGCAGAGGCGAGAGGATTGCTTGAGTCCAGGGATTCGAGACCAGCCTGGGCAACTTGGCAAGACTTCATCTCTACAATAAATTTATAAAAAACTAGCCAGGCGGGTGGTGCCAACTACTTGAAAAGGCTGAGGCAGAAGGGTCGCCTGAGCCCAGCAGGTTGAGGCTGCCGTGGCTGTGAGTGTGAGCGTGCCACTGCACTCCAGCCCGGGCGGCACAGTGAGACTCTGACTCAAAAAAGAAAAAAAAACAACTTCTGAAAATGCCATTAAGAACCTTTGTGACTCATGGGAGGTCAGAATAAAGAAGGTGATTCCAACATTCACGGATGACTTTGAGGGGTTTGAGGCTTCAGGGGAGAAAGGAATTGCAGACACGGTGGAAACAGCAAGAGACCCGGAATTAGCAGTGGAGCCTGAAGATGTAGCTGAATCGCTGCATCTCATGATGAAACCTGAACGGTGAGGAGTTGCTTTTTAGAGATAAACAAATCATTTCTTGAGATGAGAGCTTTTCCTGTTGAAGATGCTGTCAACATCGAGAGAATGACAACAAAAGACTTCAAATACTACATACACTTACTTGATAAAACAGCAGCGGGGCTGAAAGAAGTTCTGTGAGCAAAATGCTCTCAAGCAGCATCACATGCTACAGAGAGACCATTTGTGAAAAAAGAGTCAATGGGTGTGGCAAATTTCATTGTGGTCTTGTTTTCAAAAATTGCCATATCCATCTCTACTTTCAGCAACCACCACCCCGATCAGTCAGCAGACGTCAGCATCAAGCAAAACCCTCCACCAGCAAGATCGACTCGCCGAAGGCTAAGATGATTGCTAGCATCTTTTGGCAATAAAGTATTTTTAATTTAAGGCATGCATGCTTTTCAGACATAATGCGATTGCACTTAATAGACTATACTGTAAACATAACTTGCACATGCATTGGGAAACCAAAAAATGTGTGACTTGCTTTACTGCAATGATCTGAAACCCAACCTGCAATACCTCCAAGGTGTGCCTTGATCCAGTTGTCCCAGCACTGTTTGCTGAAGAGACTATGCTCTCCACTTTTCAAGTTTGTTATGTTTGTCACAAATCAATTAGTTTAATTCTGGGCTCTCACTTCCATCCCGTTGTCTCACATGCTGTCCTTGTTAGTACCACACTGTCTTGATTACTACAGCTTTGTAGTACGTTTTGAAATCAGGAAGTCTGAGTCCTCCAACTGATCTTTTTCAAGATTGCTTGGCTATTTGGGGTCCCTTGGATTTCCATATGAGTACTAAGATCAGGGCAACTCCCTCAGGTCCCCTCCCTCTGTGGGAGCTTTTCTGTCCTCTCAATAAATCCTGCTTTCTAGAAAAAAAAATCAGCTTGTCAATTTCTGAAAGAAAAAAAAAAGTCTGCTGGGGCTGGATGCAGTGGCTCACATCTGTAATCCCAGCACTTTGCTTTGGGAGGCTGATGCGGGAGGACTCCTTGAGCCCAGGAGTTCAAGACCAGCCCAGGAAACATAGCGAGACCTCTTCTCCTCAAAAAAATTAGCCAGGGTGGGGCACGGCGGCTAAAGCCTGTGACCCCAGCACTTTGAGAGACTGAGGTGAGAGGATTGCCTGAGCCCACAGGTTTGAGAATGATCTGGACAACATGGTGAGACCTCGTCTCCACAATAAGCCAAAAAATTAGCCAGGCATGGTAGCGCGTGCCTGTAGTTCTGGCTACTTGGAAGGCTGAGGCAGAAGGATCGCCAGAGACCAGCAGGTCGAGGCTGGGGTGGCTGTGAGTGTGCCACTGCACTCCAGCCTGGGCAACGAAGTAAGACTCCAAATCAAAAAAAAAAAAAAAAAAAAAATTTAGCCAGGTGTGAGGGTGAACACCTGTAGTCCCAGCTACTTGGAAGGCTGAGGTGGAAGGATTACCTGAGCCCAGGAGGTCCAGGCTGCGGCGGGTGAATCATGAATGTGCCACTGCACTCCAGTTCGGGCAACAGTGAGATTCTGACTCAAGAAAAAAAGTCAGTTGGGATTTTGATGGGGACTACATTAAATCTGTAGATAATGTAGAGAGTATTGCTATCTTTTTTTTTTTTTTTCCTTTTAGACTAAAAATATACTTTTACAAAGTAAATGAGATGGGGGGAGGGGAGAGGGGAGATTCACCTTCCCAAGGTAGGGGAGAGGGTCAAAGCCAGGAAGCACGCAGCCATAGCTCAAAGAGCCACGTGGACACACCAGAGTTTAACAAAGCAATGGCCAAGTATTGCCATATTCACAGTACGATCTTTCAATCCATGAACATGAAATACCTCTCATTTAGGTTTTCTTCCCTTCCAATGATGTCTTGTAGCTTTCAGTGTATAGGTCTTAAATTTATTCCTAAGTATTTTACTCCTAAGTATTTTAATATTTAAGTGGAATTTTCCTAATTCCACTATTAAATTGTTCATTGCTAGTGTATAAAAACACAATGGATTTTTGAGTATTGACCTTGTATACTACACCCTGAACTCATTTATTAGCTCTCACAGGCTTTATATTTGGAGGGGAGGGGATTACTTAGAATTTTCTATGTACTATATGTGCCATCTGCAAATATAGTTCTACTTCTTCCTGTCCAATCTGGATGTTTTATTTCATCTTCTTGCCGAATTACCCTGGCTAGAACGTCCACTACAATGTTGAACTCAAGTCACAAGAGCGGACATCCCGTCTCCTCAGATCGTAGGAAAAGCGTTCATCTTTCACCATTGTGATGGGAACTGGGGGTTCTTTGTAAGTGCCTTTTATGGGTTGAGAAAGTTCCTTCCTTGCTTTTTGCTTATAAAGGGGAGTAAACTTTTGTCAAATGATCCTATGCTTTGTGCTGTATCCTATTCTATTACAGTAATTAAAGGTAGTAAGCCAAACTTGCATTCTTAAGATAAAGCCCACTCGGTCATGGTGCTTAACCCTTTTTTGTGTATTGCTGGATCCAGTTTTGCTAGTAAGCTTTTGAGGACTTTGGATCTGTACTGATAATTGATATTGGCTTGTAGTTTTGAGATAGCTTTGTCTGGTTTTGCTATCAGGGTAATACTGGCCTCATAGAATGAGTTAAGAAGTGTCCCTTCTCCTACTTTTTGAAGTTTGTAAGGCATTTGTATCAATTCTTAAGTATTTGGCAGAATTCTCCAGGAAAGTCACCAGGGCCTAACCTTGTGGATGTACCTTTTTTCACTACTAATTCTATTGTTGTACAACGTTTCAGATTTTCTATTTCTTCTCCAGTCAGTTCTAGTAGTCCTTCTAGGAATCTGCCCACTTGATCTACATTATCTAGTATATTGGCATACAATTGTCCGTGGCCTTCTATAATAATTCTTTTTATTTTGTGATGTTAGTAGTAATATTCCCTCTTAATTGCTAATTTGATAATCTCAGTGCATATTTTCTGTTCAGCTTGCTCAGGCTCATCAATTTTGATTATTGTCCCAAATAATTAACTTGAAAAGTTCAAAGTACTTGTTCACTTTAGAAGAGTACGCAATATAAAACGCACTGCCCAGTGAATACTCTGTGCATAGTCTGTCTTAAGGGTTCCCGGCACCACATTCTCTATTTCGCGACGTTCTGCCGTAATCCTAATTACTTCCTTCCTTCTGCTCGCTTTGGGTCTCATTTGCTGCTTGTTTTCCAGGGACTTAAGGGCAATGGGAGATTTGAGATCTTTTTAAAAATGTTCATAACTACAAACTTCCCTTAAAACACGGCTTCTGCTGCATCTCGTGTTTGTGTATGTTGATCACAAATAAAATTCATAAAAGCTAGAAAATGAGCAAAATTTGTACTCTTGATTTGCATCACTAAACTTCCCTTTCAACATAACTTCTCGTACCTGACCACGAAGGCTGCACACTTGCCTTTCCTTTCCTTCAGCTTTGGCTCGTTCATATTCAGTGTGACACTGGGGAGAAAAATGTGTGCCATACTGACACTTTTTTCTTTAGATTGTCGAGTATACGGCAAGCACTCTTCTTGTTGCAAAATAACCTCAAGTTGGAATCAACAGGACAGTAGACCAACCAAACTCCTTCAGAATGCAACCAGTGAGCTCAGCAGAGATCTTGTCTTCTACTGGTATGTCTCTCAACGGTCCCAACTGGTGACGATTCTATTTGAGCCTACGAGATATGGCAACTAAATTCGTGAACCTGCCACTGTGTGCTTATGTTGGCAGCACTCTATAAACAACTCAGGAAGGCTTCATAAGCTTGCTATGTCAGTCTCACAGCTGTGTTCGTGTCGACGTGCGGTGGTGTCTTGCTGAGTGGCGCTACTGTTGTTGTTGCATGTTTCCGTGTGCCGTCGCAAGAATGCCACAGCTTAAAGTAGAGCAATAAACATACATCTAAATTCTTGCTAAACCTGGCAAGAGTGGAAGTGAAATCAGGGACATGGGAGTCCAAGTATGTGGGGATAATGTCACGAAGAAAACAGCAGCATACAAATGGATCAAATGTTTTTCTGAGAGGAAAGCATCACTGATGAAGAGAAGTCAGGGTGGCCAGTGATGAGCAGAACTGACACAACATTCCAAGAAGACATCAACAGAAAACAATTAGGAAAATTGTAATTGAGACCCTTGGCATGAGAAAGGCATGTGCGAAAATGGTCCTGAAGGAGTTCTTGCCTCACGACAATGCACCAGCTCACACAGCAGTCTGTGAGGGAGTTTTTTAGCCAGGAAGCAAGTAACTGCACTGGAACACCCTCCCGACACACCTGACCTGGCCTCCAGTAACTTTTTTCTTTACCCAAAGATAAAGGAAATACTGAAAGCAAGGCATTTTGGTGACATTCAGGACATCAAGGGTTGCTCAGCAGCTCTGATGGCCATTTCAGAAAATGAGTTCCAAATTTGCTTTGATGGGTGGACTAGGTGCAGGTATCAGTGCATAGCTTCCCAAGGGGAGCACTTCAAAGGTGACCACAGTGATACTCCACAATCAGGTATATAGTACTTTTTCTAGGATGAGCTCACAAACTTAACTGTCAGACCTCATACCTACTGGATAATCCCAACAACCAGGTCTGAGACACCTTCTGAGGAAAATGTTTCAGAAAATTGAAAACATCTACTTTCAATAAGCACCATATGGAGAAACAGAAAGGGAAACCCAGTCTTACTTTAAAATTTCAATAAATCCAGATTTTTGACTTAACATAGCTGGAGCATTACCTGTAGCAATAAACTTTATTTTTCAAGTCTAGTTGAAGTTCTCCTCTGGCAGATGAAAAAGATGCAAAAATATCTACACCACAGGTTTTACTTTTTTAGGCTAAGAATTCACCTTTGTGATGCTGGAAATCCTTAAGACAAACTGCACACAAAGTATTAAATGGAGAGTGCATTTTATATTGCACACTCACCTGAAGCAAACAAGTACTTCCAACTTTTCAAATTTTGAATCCACTGATCCCTAACAGTATTAGAAAAGTCTTGTGTTCTCCAAGTAACTGTTGGCTCAACCGGAGATCTTTCACTTTAGTAAAACACTTTTAGTCTTTTCTTCGTACTTTCCAAATAAGACTTCTGCATCAGAAATAATTTTTCTGCCATCTCTCCATTAACATATATTTTATTCTGTGCAAGGATACAAGTTCTTTTACAGCTGCCAGACCCTGCTCTAGTCTGTTTTAAAGCTTCTGTTGGGTTGTCAATTCTGACTTCAGTGACTAAGTTCATCTATTTTTTGACCCTAGTAAACATGAACTTCAATGTGCAACTGATGAAAATGCCTCCATATTGCTTACTGTATTACTTTATCTTTTTACACAAAGACAGATGTTGCCTTTTGCTTCAGTCCAGCAAACTGCACCTCCATTCATTCCTAAACTTCCGACAGACTTACTCATTCTTACCGTTCAAGCCACAGCACTAGCCCCACATTTCTACCTGGCTCTGTCAGAACTGACTTTAAATTTAATAGCTCATCCTTACTTAATTTTACACTAAAAAATACTTTCATAGGAACACATATATCTGTATGTTCACTAAGAGGTCAATAGCTCTTGCTGCCTGCATAAAATACTCAGATAAACACATCATAATGTTACTTTGGTTAGGAGTAAAATACTGCTAGAATGGAATCAATTCTGCCAGTGACTGGTGAAGCATTCACATACAACACAAACAAGTAACGCGTGGTTCCCTCCTCACACAATGCAACAGTTAAATAGTCAAGTTTTGTTTAACAGTAACAAAAAAATCTGACAGCACCAGTCACACTGGCTGCATCTCAAGTGCTCAAAAGCCACATGCAGCTAGAGGCCACCACGTGGATACAGAGCCCACCCCCGGCATGGGGGCACTTGTCTGCACTCAGAATTCCCAGATCCCTTCACTCTACTCCCTATCCCCCAGTGCCTCTGGAGGGCTGTCTCTTGTTGCAAGGCACTTTCAGTAACACACAAAGCCAAATGCAAACAGGCTAAAGGAATCGACTTGGTATCAGATGTGATCGTTCTTCTGAAATGAATCAGCTGCTTAGTGGAGGACACTGGATCTCTTCTACGGACTCCAATCTGAAAGAAAACAGGGAGGGAAGTGACGTGGCAGCTTGAGGAACAAAGCTAACTCCTGTCAGCCGGTAGGGGTAGCCTGAGGCCCTGGGGGAGGACAGAAAGGGTATGGGACGGGACTCACTTGTCCTCTCCCCCACGCAAGGCAGAACCCGGGGTCCTCGTGACTTCGCGCCCGCACCGTCAGGCTCCCCTTCCTGTCCACACCAGCTGCCCTGCGAGCTCCCCTCAGCTCGCCCTCTGCCCCCAGGCCCCAGAGGCCGGCGAGCCCACGCTAGCTGGTCTTACTCCTCACCCAGCCCGCTACCAAGGCCCTTCCATGCCACTCCCTGGTCACACCCCTCCCACTCGAAACCCCCCTCGGCTGTGTGTGCCTCACCTACAAAGGGAAGCGCGGAGCTCAGCACGTGGCTCGGAGGCCACGCACAGCCACACACATTTCCTGTCAGCTCTTGGTGCAGCCATTATTCATCCTGGAAGGAAGTTCCAGGTCCTTCAAAACCCAACTCAAAGGCCTCCTCTGAAGATGTCAGACACCCCCCTAGACAGAGTGGCTGCCTCTACGCCTGCAGGGTATTCAGCACCCACCATGCTGGATTAAAACGGGCCATGAGCAGCTTGATGTCAGGAGTCCTGCCAGCGAGCTTCCATTTCCAAACTAAGCACAGGGTCTGACAACTGAGAATGTCTCCACTTTAAGCAGGTGTAGGCAGCTTACTGGTCAGCTGAGATCATCTCTGCTGGTCAGCTGGAAAGTGTCCAGCAAAAAAAAAAACCATGACATCTGCTCAGGCCACTAATATACTAAACCATTCTCAAGATAGGCCCGAAATAACTTAGCAGCTTTTGGGTAGTCTAGGACAAGTTGAAGTTTGCAGTTCAAAGAAAATGAGAAAACTGACATCTCCTTATTCATTTGGCTAAAATTGTTACATGTGCTAAATAAGGCAGCCGTAGAAACTGGTTTTCAAGCTACCTTGAAATCCAGCAGTCTTCCCAAACCCAAACGATAGACTAGTTAGTTATAGACTTATTTGGGGACCAACCTGCTTGTTATCTGGGGGAAATTTACTTACCAAATTATTTATCACATTCTCCTAAAATTCTAGTAAAAAACTTTCTACAAGATTCTTCTAATATAAACTATGCTAAAATTGTCTTTATTAATACTTGTGGAAGCTTATAAACTCAATCTGAGTACCTAAACAATAGTCTAAAAAGGGAACTCAGTATTCATGACACTATCACATCAAACCTAAAAACTTTACAGTTCAGTTCAGGCTTTCTTAGGTGCTTGTTCCTTTAAAGAACACAAACTAGAATTTATAAAGTAATCTGGTATAAAAGTACTTCACTAACTTTCATGCTTACTTTTTGACAAATACATGGTCATAGAGGTAAAACTATATAGTCATGTGCTGCACATGACGTTTCGGTCAGGGACGGACCATGTACACAGGTGCGACTAAAGATGGCAAGACCCGTACGCTGGTCCAGGCGTAACACCCTTTATACCTCTTCCTTGTCTATATTTAGATACACAAATTCTCACCACTGTGTCACAACTGCCAAGAGCTTTCAGTCCAGTCACATGCTGCCCAGGTTTGTGGCAGGCTGTGCTGTCTAGGCTTGTGTAAGTAAGCACACTCTGTGTTCACACGACAACAACCCCTAAGGACACATTTCTCGTGACTCATCCCCTTACTCCGCCCCTGTGCTAAGGGTCAGGTAAAGCACGCTTACACTAAGAGCTGGACACTAAAGCAAACATTCACTTTATCTAAATTGCTTTCTAACTTTAAATGATTTTTCCAGCATCTACAGAAAAACTTACATTTATTTCGGGAGTAGTTTCTGAAAAGCAAATGGATTTGACGGGCTTTTTCTCAACTGAAAGCCAACATCTGAAGATGTGGGAAGTCACACATTTTTTACGTTCACATTTACAACAAAATAGACATGTAACAAGGTAAACATTTAATGAATTAGTATAACCCCAACACGTTTGCTACAGTATTTGAGAGCATTTATTTAAAACATGTCAACCTGCTTCCAAAAGACGGAAGACAAATGAGCCCGCTTCTTATATCATGAGGTATATGGTAACAACAACAGAATCCTAAATGCAAAAGGACCATCAGTTGCCTAAATATAAAATTGAACTTTGGCAAAGAGAGGAGTGTTATACAAAAGAGCACGGTCCACAAAGAATACATAGTTCCCATACCATGGCCCTGTCCCCGTTCACGCTTCCCTGGGGAAGTGTGTGCTATAACCCTGTTCCAGATGATTCAGAATTTTTAACACATGGTCTGCTGATTAACATTTATTTTTCCTCAACCCTCAGTACTAGAACTATACAAATTACACCTTTAAAATATTTGAAACAGATATTGAATTTATTGGTTGGCTATGAGTAGGAAAATACATTGGTAAAGAAAAGAGACCCTGTATATAAATATAATACCAGCTGGTTACAGTGTGGCCAAGAAGGGTCCACTGAGGAGAACAGTAAAGCCCGTGTTCTCACCAGTCCATATGGTACATCTTCAGTTTCCCACCCCCCTTATCAAGAGCTGCCTGGGCAAACGTGACATTCTTTGAGCTGACAGTGCAGATAACATGCTGGGCTCTGTTGCATGAATGGCCAGCAAGAGGCAGTCCAGTGCATCGCACAACATAATGTACTGTGAGTAAAGACTAGACACTTTAGACACTACCGTCAACACACCAGCTGCTGAAATTTATGTAACCAAAAAGAAGAGCGAAGTGAACACCTTAAAACACTGCTGCTGAGTGGTGGCGAAGCACGTACTACAGGTGTTCTTGAATCACCTGCAACACTTGCCCTGGACCTTCTAATCGCTTTACCGGAAGAGCAAACTGCTGTCACTGCTTGGCCCAGGCAGGCTTCCGTCCTTACAGGACATGACCCCAAAACCTCGCCAGTCACTATGGAAACGAATTCCGTAACTTTAAACAGTAAAAATGAAACTCTAAACCTTGAATGTCGTTACTGAAAACCTAAATCTTAGAAAAGCTTTGAAGGGTTAATATCAGCATTTAGAAGTGCATTTCATCCAATTTAATAATGATCCTAAGCCTAAAAGTGCTAACCCAATATAAGTTTTCTGGCTGTCACCAAATCAAGGAATAATAATAATAATAATAAACACATTTATTGGAGATGTTCTTCGCTTATTTTCTGGGACTACTGAAGTTGCACTCAACAATTCATTTTTACAACCTTAAATTATGCCATAAATTAATTTCGATAAACAGTTAAATTCTCAAAGCATAAATAATTACCATCAGTACAGTAATTCCAAGGGATTTGCAACAAGGAACTGAGTACCTCCAAATTTCTGATTTTTAAAACAGAAAACGTGCCCCAAATTTTCTGCAAAACATACCTAAAATGGATTTATCCAGCAGAAGCACTGACATTACATTATGGCAAACACATTAAATATATTTGTTACAGAATTTTTTTAAAAAACTACACTGTGGAAACATACTAGTTTTTATTGCATCTTAGGGAGTATGGCCTACTGAAAGTTACCCGGGACACAGAAAATATTTAAAACACAAACCTTGCTTAACCAAGCATCACAGTCCATTCTGGTGAGACCGTGTATTCCCTGGAGACCCCAAACATCCCTTCCTCCTTTGAAGGCTACAGTCCTAAGCCTCCACTCTCGGTTCCATTCATCACCACCCAAAGTGAAGCTGCTCAAACTGACCACAGAATGCAGCATGGCTGGAAGAGGCAAAAACCAGTATTTTCAAGCAGAACAGGCCATCGTATCTTAACATGCTGCCCCAAATTCAGACACATTGTGGACAACAACAAATGTAGGTGACGCTTGTGTGAAGCACAAGCCTCTAGCATCTAACGAGTGCACTGCAGTTCCAGCATCTGTGGACAGATTCCATCCTCCACTAAGAAGTCCACAATGAGAAGTGCTCCTCCCTCCCCGCCACGAAGCCCTCGGGACCTGCGGTCACGTAACGCAGACCCAGGACGAGCGGCTCCCTTGGCCTCGTGAGTCCAGCAGGCTCCAGCTCACCCTCACTGGAAGTCATCATGATGCACGTGGCCAACACAGTGTTCAGGAAAAACGAGTAAACACACGGGTTATTCACACTTCACAAAAAAACAAAAACCCCGTAAAAAGTTACGCACTGGCTCGACATCAATACCAGCTTTACAATGTTCTGATCATAACCGGATGTGTTTAGTGCCATCACAACTTAAAAAACACAAAAATAAAAACCAAAGCATCACAACGAAATCGAAAAACAAAACAAAAGAAAAGTCAGGTCCAAGCCAAGACAAAGATTCAAGATCGAAACCTTTGGAGAAGTTTCTAAAAGGAAAAAAAGAACCATTTATTTAAACAGTGTGTAATTTTATTTTCTCTTAACAACAGAATAAGCACATTTAAGTGCTGAACATTTCTCATAAAATTTTAAGTCATTATCCAAAATGACTCATTCTCTGTATAAAAAAAATGGTTCATAACAGTCGACATTTTTCTTAATGCGTGCACGGCGTTCTTTTGCTTCCCTGCCTGCAGTTGAAACAAAAGCAGTTAGACCAAGCTCCCTCTGAATTCATTTGATTTTTGAGAGAAGAACGAATGGATGTGAAAAGAACATTTTACCAGTTAATTCTGCATGGGTAAAGCTGGCTTTAGCCTCTATTATGCCAATGGCACCATGGGAAAAAAACCCAAAAAAGCAAAAAAATGGCACCATGGGGGGGAAAAAAAAAAAGGGGCACAATATACCTTTCATCTGGTTGACATTCTAAAATGACTTCGTCATTTTAAAAGTGATCTGAAAAATTGTCTTAGGGACCTGCTTTGAAGATGCATCTAATGTACACTGTTTCACGAACAGAAAGTTACTTTTTCTTTAAAAAGGAATGATTAAAGAAAACACAGAGACCATGGAGTACACAGATAACATGGGTTCACATGATAAAGGACTCGGTGGCGGCAGGCAGCACTGTGCAGCCACGCAGGAAGCAGCGCTGGGTCCAGCAAGCAGGACCCGGGGCCCACCGCAAGCACGGTCCACGCATGACGTCCAACGCCTCGCGACGGAAAAGCCGCAGCTCGTACGCAAGCGTCTTGCAAAAGTCTCACAAATGTTGAACAGTTCTTTAAAAATATAAAAGAGGAGGCACAGATTTTCTCTGCATGCACAGGCAGTGCTTGGTGAGAACAAACCTCGGCAGGCACGGAGGAGACAGGACAGGAAGGAGCTCAAGAGGGAGCCAAGGAGCTGGACCTACGCAGCCGCCGTTCGGTGACTTCGAAAAGGTAAAGGTTTAGCAGCACCAGATGGACCCACGTCAACCGTTACATTCAGTCCAAAGATGCTGACGGTCACTCCCTGTTCAGCTTATCTGTCCTGGTAGACAGTTTTGTAAAAATTCATTCGTAAGTTGCCTCTGGTCTGAGAAAATGTCCCAAGGTTTAAGCAGATTTGGATTTAAAGAACCATGTTCTCAATTTAAAAATAAAGTAGTACAAAAGGGCTGACACAACCCTTGCAGTGCAAATCATGAGCAGAGAAGGTCTGTGGCAGCTTCTTTGACAAGCTGGCCTCTGGAACACACGAAATAGGTAAAAAACTTAGCCTCGGTGTACAATACAATCGCTTCCAAGTCTGATTTTTTAGTACAAAATTTCATAAATCAGGTCTTCTGTGGATCATATACAATCATAAAGGCTAAATTCAAATTCTATTATATTATAAACAAGTCTGAAAAAGGAGGGAGTGAAGTCTGGAAGAATGGTCCCTGGATGTTACTACTGGCCTCAAAAAAGTAGTGCTACAGATTTCTGTGCAAAGACAATATGCTGCTCAAACATTTTCCTATTTCAAGGCATGAAATTATCTTGGGTAGAAGAAATAGGAAAAGTTCTTGTAACGAATTAAAGACAGGTGCAAACACACCCCTCCCTGTCTAGCAGGATAAAGCAGACTGGGTTCAGAATGTGTGTGCTGCTAGCACCTGGCTGTCGCTCTGTGTCCTCACCGAAACCCACAACGTGTCGCTGCTAGCACCTGGCTTCTGTGCTGTGTCCTCATAGATAATCAGACGGAAATCCAAAGCGTCCTCAAGACAAAAACACAATCCCCAGCAGCCATACCTCACTCCCCTAAACTCAGATCCTCACGAGCTGACGAGCAGTCGAGCAGTCGAGGCGTCCTCAAAGGTGCTCGACTACCTCCTGCCAGGAAGGTGGATGCCATTGACGTGGGGAAGGAAAGGCAGCAAGAGCTCCAGCTGTGCGAAAAGTGAAAAGTGGTCGGAGGGGATGAGGGGGTGGGGGCAGCCGCTGATGTTGTTCTCCACCAGCCAGTGGTGGTCCAGAGGCCCCAGGATGCCCAGAGTGTTCAGCTGAGGCTTAGAATAGAAGATGTAGTCGATTATGCCCTGGAAAACAAGAGAAGAGAGACAAGGTCCCACACGAGGCAGCCAGCAAATCCCGAGTGCTTTCCAGACACGCCCTCACGGTCAGGCTGGGTGAACGACACAGAACAAGCAAAATGCGCTCGCCCGCAGGAAGAGGTCTACACAGCACAAACCAGAGGCCCCCAAAGCCAAGCCAGCCTCTCCCTCCTCCCAGTGGCTACACCAAATCGCAGCAAGACCTGAAGAACCTGCAGATGCGGCCTCAGCTGCTCTTTCTCAACACCACCCAGCTGCCATGCTGGCCTTTGGGGCAGGCGGCGGAGGGAGAGGGAAGACCCTCATGGGTCCAAGCTCTTCTTGACCCTGGGCCTCCACATATGCTGTCTCTTCAGCCTGGGCACTGTCTTCTCCCTGTGTCAGGTCAGTTCCTTCTCGACCCTTCCACGCTGGGTTCCACCACTGCCAAAGACCTTCCTGAATCCCGCTCCCGCCCACCTGCACCTCCCACCATTGAGGCTCCTCCCAAGATGTCACCACACACACACACACACACACACACACACACACACACACACACACGACTGTGGCCGAGACATGACTCTCCCACCAGAGCACAGCTGCCAAGGGCAGGGCTGTCGCCCCGGCCCTGAGCCTCCCACAGCCTCAGCCCAGCATCCAGCTCACAGATTTGGGCCTGCTGATTCTGCCCCTCCTCCACATGCTCTGAGCCAAAAGCTCCAAAGCACATCATGTGTCTTCTTCCTGTCTCACACAAGCAACAGAAACAGAGAAGAGCCCATCGTCTCCCACCCTCGGCTACCACCCTCGCCATTCCTGCCATCAGTATGCTGGCAAATCCAAAGGAAGGGGCACTGAGGACAAACTGAAGCTGGCTCTCCAGGCTCCAAGTGCAAGGGCTTCTGAGACCCCAAGAAACAATTTAGCCTGAATAGCTGTCTTTCAGCAGAGCAGAAATGCAAAAGGTCGCTACACAGGACAGTTGAACACAAGAAAGTGACATAGTCCTGAACAAGCACTAATATTAAACATGATGAGTGTCACTGAGAGAAGGTACCACACTGCAAGTTGTTCACTGGGCAAAAAGGCACCTAGATATAAGACGCATCTTGGAATACAGTCTCAGCTAAATGAAAATCCGAGAGAAGGACTACTTCACCCAAACTGACACCAAATTAGATAGTACGGAAGTGCATGTCCAGCTGTAAGAAACACGCATACAACAAATGCCCCCAAAAGGTAGGCTAGAAACTGATTCCATCTGCCCTCTCCTCCTGGAAGATATTCTAACAGATATCTAGAGAGGAAGACTGTGCTGTCAATCCCAGGGAACTCTGCAGAAGGCTAAAAGAGAACACTGCTGTCAACAGATTCCAACCTGAACACACAGCCACACTTCCAAGTCATGGCGACATTAAGAGACTGACTGATAAAATGGAGGTTTGGAAAGCTTATCAACCGAGGCACACCTTGAAATCAAACGTGTAGTTTGTGTAAGGCATCAGGCCACTCTCATAGGCACTCTTCAACCTGAAGCCATGAGTGATTCTCCCGTTGGGTGCTCCATTCTTCCCGTTACAGCTGAAGTTGGTGAGACTTTCATTGTATCTCAGTTCCTTGAAGTCTTTATGATTTGTTTCTACTCCCCCTGTGCTCAGATACTCCACAACACCTGTAATGAAGACAAACAGACTTTCTGCATTGTCAAGGATAACATGTGTATGAAAAGCAATATAAAAGATCATGCAATAGTAAGTGGCTCTAAACCACACATGTTGCCACTTTCTAAAATGTTCTGGTTATTTTGCATTTGCCAGAACTTGTCCCACTATGTTGTAATCATAGTTTACTGAATATCTTATACGTCACTCTTTCCATGTAATGCTGTACCATACGAACTCATGTGTCTCCCAATTACTTTTCTTCAATGGTTATATAATACAACTGGGCTGGTGTATAGTATTTGCTAAACTAGTTCCTTATATTTTTAAAGTCAGGTTGTTTCCACTTTCAAGAGAGAATTAAAGACAGTACAACCCACATCTTAGTACACAGGCTTCTGCTTATGCCGAATTGTTTACTTGGTACAAAAATTCCAAGATTAAGAGCGAATGTGCCATTGAATAACCTGCCACGACAGAAGAGAAATGCTACCGGTTAGTTAACAGAGCACTTTCCCCAGCCCTGACACCATTTTCCCCATTTCCTAAGCATAGGGTGGGCTCTGCAAACATATTTTCATGTAATTAGTGGACCTCTCCCCACGTGCTTGCTATTAAATGCTATGTTTTCCAAGGCCAGCTGGGTCCTGGATGTGTTCTCTCTTGAAAGTGGAAACAACCTGACTTTAAAAATATAAGGAACTAGTTTAGCAAATACTATACACCAGCCCAGTTGTATTATATAACCAT